>CAUYQG010187209.1:0-27856 GCA_963574415.1 Tarsius wallacei
CTCCAGCAATCCTTCCACTTCAGCCTTCCAAGTAGCTGGAACTGCAGACGTGCGCTACCCCTCCCAGCTAATTTTTTTGATATCTTGTAGAGACGAGGTCTCACCGAGTTGCCCAGGCTGGTCTCGAACCCCTGGACTCAGGCAATCCTCTTGCCTCAGCCTCCCAAAGTGCTGGGATTACAGGCTTGAGCCACTGTGTCCGCCCGTTTTCAAAGTTTTAATTTAACACTTTTGCCTTTTACTAAGATGGATTGTCCTTTAAAGTAGAAAATACTCTAATGTTTCAAAAATTAAATGCTGTAGACTTTGTTGTTGTCTTTTAAAAGCATATATTATACTGCATTATATTGTAATAGGATCTGTTAATAATCTGTTTTTCTTACATACTATGAGTTCCTCAAGGGCAGGCATCAGATTTGTTATTTCTTTTGTCTCTAGCATCTAGTACAGATGCTGACATATAATAAAAATAATAGCAAATTGTCTGCTAATTATCTGTTGTGCTCTAGATGCTTTCCATATGTTTCCTAAATTTATTTAACCAAATAACACTTTTTATAATTACAGTGAATTAATAAAACACCAATAGGACCAAAGATATACCTTTGGATGAAATGGAGAGCAAACAATACTCTCAAAGACTATTTTCTTAATTACTGCATGAAATTATGAATTTTTAAAATATTTTAAAGATATGTTAATTCCAGTTGTATAAGTAACGTGTTCATTGCCGAAAGTATGGAAAACATAAAAATGAAAAAAAGAAAAAAAGAATAGTTCCTAAAACTTTACTACCTGGAGATAATCTCTGTTAACATTTTGAAGTATATTCTTTAAGGGCTTATTTTCCTACATTTGGAATCATACTATGTATACATTTATTCCAGATGCCCAGTGAGTTAGCTAGAGAATTAAACAGCAGGCTTTTTAGGAAGAATTCTGTTTATTAAGGCTTAGTGGCCAAAGAAAAAAGTATCACCAACTGATCAAATTCCCACCTTTTCTCCTAATAGCTTACCCTTGGTCTCAGGGCAGGTGATAGTTTGAGGGGAAGGATTGCTCTTGAACACTGTTTGGCTGCTCTGGACCCTGAACTTTAATTGGTTGGTCAAGAAGAAAATTGAAGCATCAATTTGAATCTCAAAGTGTCACTGGAAAGTGGCATTCCGCATTTATACCTGAGACGTGTTCCATGACAAGGTGTTGATTCTCTTCAGCTTTTGTTCCTACATTTCTATTATCAGGGAACTCTTCCTCACTTATCAGTAAGAATGTTTATTCCAGCTGGCCTTCTCATTCCTATTGATGCTTATTAGTAATGGAGTAACTTATCATTTATTTAATAGTACTGTTCTGTGTAATAAAGCAAAATTTAGCTGAACTAAAGGTATTTGTTTTCAGCAATGGAGTTTTACACACATACACACACACACACACAACCTTAACTATTGAAACTCTATATAAATTTAGAAAAAATTAAATATTGTTCTACAAAAATTATTGAAACTATGATAAAACACATTAAAAAACATTTATCAGGCTGCGCATGGTGGCTCATGCCTATAATCCCAGCAATTTGGGAGTTGGAGGTGAAAAGACTACCTGAGCCTTAGGGCTCAAGACCAGCCTGGGCAACTTGGTGACCTCATCTCTACAATAAATCAAAAATTAGCTGGGCATGGCGGTTCATGCCTGTGGTTTGGATTACTTGGAAGACTGAGGTGGAAGTATTGCTTGAGTTCAGCAGGTCTGGGCTGTGGTAGCCATAATCATGCCACTGCATTCCAACCTGGACCACAGACTCTGACCCCCCTCCAAAAAAATCTATAATTGGAGGCAGTGTACATATGATGCTTAGTTGGTAAATGCTGTCTGTGTATCAACATACTTTGAAAATTATATTTCTGTATGTCAGGTGATATCTTGTATGACTTATTGACATTTTTGCGTGTGACACACAGGTTTTTTTATTGTTGTTGTTTTTTGGATTTTTTTGAGTTGAGGTTTCACTCTGTCACCCAGGCTGGAATGCAGTGGCTTACTGCAACCTTGACCTCCTGAGCTTGGGTGATCCTTCCACCTCAACCTCCCAAGTAGTGGGTCTACAGGTGTATGCCACCACACCTGGCAATTTTTTTGATTTTCTGTTTTGCAGAGACAAGGTCTCACTATTTGCCTAGGCTGGTCTTGAACTCCTGGGCTCAAGCAGTCTTACTGCCTCTGTCTCCCAAAGTGCTGAGATCACAGGCAGGAGCCACCACACCCAGCCATGACACACAGTTCTAAAACCCATTGATGATATAATAGCTATATTGATGTGTTCAATCTTTTTCATGTATCTGCAAACATAAACTTCACTGATATTTTCCTTTGACATATAAAAACAGTTTTGGGTTTCCAATGAACCCAAATTGAGAAATGCATATTTGTATATATCATCTCTAGTTATTTCAAGCTCCTTATGCTCTTATTTAAATCATATATACTGTAACCAGTGCACACTCTAAATGTTTTTATTTTATTTTATTTTTTTGATACAAGGTCTCGCTCTGTTGCCCAGGCAAGAGTGCAATGGTGTGATCATAGCTCACTGCAGCCTCCAACTCCTAGGCTCAAGCAATCCTCCTGCCTCACTCTCTCTAATAGCTGGGTCTACAGGCAAGTGCCACTATGCCTGGCTAAATTTTCAATTTTTTTTGTAGCTACGAGGTTTAGCTATGTTGTCCAGGCTAGTCTCAAACTCCTGACTTCAAGTGATCCTTCCATCTTGGTTTCCCAAAGTGCTGAGATTTCAGGGTTGAACCATTGTGCCTGACCCACTATAAACATTGAGTGAACACATGAATTTAGAAATGAATAACTTTATTGTGTGATTTACTGAATAATTCCATTTTGAGTTGAGATAGAATTATATCCTCAAACATGAGGATATGTTTTATTTGGACTAAGTTATCCTTTATATTATAAAGTACTTAATTTTGAAGGTTGTTCTTTTGTGGCCGATGTACATTGTCATAGATTTTTTAAACATCACACAGGTACACATATACATCATGTATACAAGGATATTCATGATAGTGGTGGTTGAAGTATAAGTGTAAAACAAATCTAAAATGTTTATTGAACATTTGTTGATATATAAAACATTTGGGAGATGAAAAAGAAACTGGACTGGTATTCTCTTCACAGCATTTGAATCAAGCTAAAGCTACAAAATACAATGCTCCCTTTATCTTTCCTAACCAATCACAAAGTAACTATGAAGCACAATATAAGGGAGGAAGGGAGGAAATTTAATGTAGAAAGAAAAACTGGGAAGTATAGAGCAAAGCAATAAATAAAATGAATTGGGAATTTTCACAGAAAATTCTCAAAGAAATGAAAAGTGTGAGGGAATGAAGAGTGCATGTAAAATCTGTGAAAGGTACTCATTCCTTCCACGTTTCATACTAATTAAAAATTAAAAATTTTTTTTGTTCGTAAAATGATTATGTACAGAGCCTTTTTGTGTAAGCTGCATACCGAGGGAAACAAAAATTAATGACAAGCCTGCTTCTGTGAATTATGTTGATGATAATTGGAGAGAAAGGGAATTCAAATCATTTCATGAAGGAAGAGTTACCACGAAATAATTCCTTGGAGAGGAATGTCATACTTCTTAATTAGTCCCCTAGTTATTCTCCAGATTTTTACCATATGAATCTAACAAGTAATTTGTGGGTATTATCATGGTGGAGTTTATTTCCCAGCTTTATAAACAAATAGAAGTATACTGGAATAAGGGCCAATATGAATAACTTATCTGTAAAGCTGAAATTAAAAGTGCCGTATTAGTGGCAGCGTAAAAGCTGCAGCATAGTTAGTGATACAAAGGATGGATTCTGCGATCATACTGCTTGTGCTTGAATCCTAGTTCTTTTTTTTTTTTTTTGAGTTGGAGTCTCATTTGGTTGCCCTGGCTGGAGTGCAGTGACACGCTCATGGCCACCCCAGCGTTGACCTACTGGACTCAGGTGATCCTTCTGCATCAGCCTTCCAAGTAGCCGGAACTACAGGTGTACGCTACCATGCCCAGCTAATTTTTGATTTATTGTAGAGAATAGGTCTCGCCAAGTTGTCCAGGCTGGTCTTAAACCCCCGAGCTAAGGCAATCCACTCCCAAAGCACGGGATTACAGGCTGAGCCACTGAGCCCGGCCATCTGTGGAGGTTTTAAGTTATCTATAACATGAAGGAATTAGGTCAATTTTTAATATTTTTATTTTCTTGGAGTCAGAGTCTCACTTTGACGCCCAGACTGGAGTGCGGTGGCACCATCACGGCTACTACAGCCTCGACCAGCTGGACTCAGGTGATCCTTCTGCATCAGCCTTCCAAGTAGCTAGAACTACAGGCACCTGCCACCACGCCTGGCTAATTTTTTTATTCATTGTAGAGACGAGATCTCGTCGTGCTACCCAGGCTGGTCTCAAACTTCTTGGCGCAGGCAACCTTCTTGCATTGGCCTCCCAAAGTGCTAGGATTATAGGTGTGAACCACCGTGCCCAGCCTTAAAGTATATTTTGAGATACAGTAGTGGATAATCTTTAATTTTTTTTTTATGGCATATGCCTAGCATTTGATTGCAGAGGTTTTTTTGTGTAATCAGATTTTGTAATCATATAAATTGTGCTCTAAAGTTTAGTACTTCAGTGTGAGCGGAACAAATACAGCTTTAAACATCTGCTTTTCTTTTGACTAATTAATTATACAAAAACTCTGTCATTGTATGATACATATACATATAAGAGTATATAGACCTTGGCTTATGCTAAAATTGGGCTGTTCCCTTCAGCTATTTTTAGCAAAAAAGTTTGGAGCTTAGCCATGTTAGTCCTAGAAGCCACAGAAAAGGACCCTTTTGGTTGGCTTTCAGGACTTGCCAAACTGCTGAAGGATGCTCCTTTGAAAGTTTCTTATCTGTATCTCTTCCCCAGCATCTACACTGGAAACTCTGACTTCTGTTCAACTTGGCCTTACCGCCTTCCATCCTTAAAAACTAACCCCAAGGCCGGATGCAGTGGCACACACCTGTAATCCCAGCACTTTGAAAGGCCAAGGCGGGAGGATTACTCGAGCCCAGAAGTTTGATACCAGCTTGGGCAATATAGTGAGACCATGTCTTTGCACAAAAAAAAAAAAAAAAAAAGCCGGGGGGGATATGTGCCTGTAGTCCTAGCTACGCAGGAGACGGCGGTGGTAGGATTGCCTGAGCCTAGGAGGTGAAAGCTGCAGTGAGCTGTAATGGTGTGCCACTGTACTCCAGCCTGGACTCAAAAAATAAAAACCTAACCCCAATGAGTGTGGCTTACTCCAGCTGCTTCCTTACCTCCAGGTTTGTGGACTTTTTTTAAAGCCAGGGAACTCCAGCTTATTTAATGCAGATTAACGAAGAAACTTAACCCCCAAAATGGTGAGAGCTCACTCTGTTTTCAGAGTAATAGAAAATCATAAAATCTAGTTTTTAGAAATTATTGATCATTGTCACTGGTAAGAAGTGACACTTTTACACATAAGGAAATTAGGGGTTAACAAATTAATGATGTTTTTCCTAGGTCATTTTTAAAATAAAGATGTACTACAGATGTTTTCAGAGCAGTGGATTTTGTTTCATCAGAGCTATAGGCTGAGCCAGGCACAGTGGCTCAGGCCTGTAATCCCAGCACTTTGGGAGGTGAAGATGAGAGGATTGCCTGAGCCTAGGGGTTCGAGACCAGACTATGCAACTTGGCGAGACCTCGTCTCTACAATAAATCAAAAAATTAGCTGGGTGTGGTGGCACACACCTGTAGTTCCAGCTACTTGGGGGAGGCTGAGGTATAAGAATCGCCTGAGTCCAGCCTAGGTGACAGAGTGAGACTCCAATTTTAAAAAAATTGTAGACTAGAGAGTACAATATAGTATCAGCTACATTTATTCATAGGAATGAGGCTATTAGAATAAACTATCTGTGACACAGATTTTAAAATCCAGGGCTAAAGTCATTTTGCCTTCAAAGAGGGACAAGAGAAAGAAACTTTTGTGCAGAAGTAGAAGTTGAAAACTCTTAGGAGTGTCTCTCTTTTTTCTTCTAAAATGACTTTGGCCTATTCTAATATAAATTCTGCATAGAAGCCCTTAAATGAAATGAGCATCCTATGTTCTCATTGGAGCAGGTGTGTTGATATTGCTGGTCTTCATACAGAACACTGATCAACTTTTGATTGTTGATTACTGAAAAGCCTGCCCCTCTACTTTAGCTGCAAAAAAAAAAAAAAAAAATCACTAGAAACAGCTTAGTGCATGTTTGTTTTTAAAGCTTGGGAAAAGCATCACTGTTGGTTTTCAATAAAAATTTCTACTTTAGTTTGGCAGTTTTAGTTTATAATCCTGAGGACTCAGTTTAAAATGTTTTTCTGTTGGCCGGGCGGAATGGCTTAAGCCTGTAAACCTAACACTTTGGGAGGCTGAGGTGAGAGGATATATCATAGGGTTCAAGGACAAATATTAAAACATGTAAGACAAAGTAAAGTAGCAAGTAAAATGACAAACATAACAGCCAAAAAGGATCAAATTAAACCAAAACAAGAAACCTGGTAGGCAGAAAACTAATATGCAGGGGAAAAAATTTTTTTTGAGTCAGTCTTACTCTGTCGCCCAGGTTGGAGTGCAGTGACTTGCTCACGGCCACCCCAGCCTCAACCTGCTGGGCTCAGGCGATGCTTCCACCTCAGCCTTCCAAGTACCTGAAACTACAGGCATGCGCCACCACACCCGGCTAATTTTTTGATTTATTGTAGAGATGAGGTCTCATCATGTTGCTCAGGCTGGTCTCGAACCTCTGGACTCAGGCAATCCTCTAGCCTCAGCTTCCCAAAGTGCTGGGATTACAGACATGAGCCACCATGCCTGGCCAGTTTTAAAAATTTAAGAAACAAAATATACCTCCAGCAAGTCCTTACCATTTGCATCTTGCACCATTGTGGTTTCTGTGGTCTGCTTATCCACTTCATAACTTCATTCTTTTTGTTGTTTTGATTACAGATGAAAGGCTCATAGAACTTCTTTTTAGGTAGTTGTTTGTCTAAAACCTTTTTGTGTTTTGCATATATCAACATGATACTTTAACTTATATATGATTTAAATGCAAGAAAAATAGTTCAAGATAGAAATGTACATTTTAAACTGTTAGAAATAGTTCATTCTTCCCATATATTCATCTAATTGATTTATGCCAAAGGGTTGAATTGTTATATTCATAGTAGTATGGAAAATAGGTGGACTTTCTGTCTTCTGATTAACTTAAAAATGCAAGTGCATGTTCTTGTACAGAATATATGGCTTAAACTCTAAACTACCCAATTAATAGGTGTATTCTTTATTGTCACAAAACATAGCAAATAATGGAACTCATCAGCATTTTGATATTTTTATTTGGTTCCATCAACCCAAGTCCCAGGGTAACTAATTATTAAATGTAGAAATTATAGAAGCATTTTCTCATTTATGGTATATTTTAAAACAGACACAAAATATGGGCTTCAGAAAATTTGTCTGTACTGTTTTCATCTTTTAAATGTGCAATAATATTTTGAACCAGAAAAATGATGTGTAGTTTAAATAGTACTAACTTACCGTAAGTAAGTTAACAGATCAGCCCAATGCAATCAGCGCTTAATATCCTAACGATCTTACTACAAATTGTGTCGGATGCACTTTTAACTTATTAGCTTGGTTAATGTTTGTATGAGTTAGGCTTGTTTTTTTCTCCCTAGAAAATAGTTAGGGGCAACCCCCTCGGGTTCCCTCCCCCTATGGGAGATTTTCTGTCCTCTCAATAAATCCTGCTTTAAAAAAAAAAAGAAAGAAAGAAAATGTTAAGAATACTCTTTGTGATACATTTCTTTCAGCAAATATTGTTTGGGTACCTACTGTGTACAATTAAAATAATACATATTTAGGCTTTTTATGTGAGTAGGCAATATTGTACAGGACTGACATTTCTAAATTTGATCTTATTTGTACATTTCTGAATTAAACATTTGGATTAACATAATTAGAATTAAATAAGTTTAATATAAATCATGTTCTTTCATTATAGGTACAATTAAGTAATTTTCACTTGGGGACCTTTTTCACAACTGAAGTGTAAAATCTGTAATGATGTAATAATAAAAGCAAACTTTACATAGCACTTAACTATGTACCAGGAACTACTCTAAGTGGTTTGAATGTATTAATTTTTTACTCTTTACAAACGTATGAAGTACTATTCTTATTATCCTCATTTTACATATAAGGAAACCGAGGCACAGAAGTTACATAATTTGCCCAAAGTAACACACCTAGTTATTTGGAGAACTGAACTTGAATTTAGTATTGGTTCCAGAGTTCATGAACTTTTTTGTATGAGGGTCTACTACTTTAGTGATTTATTCCTTTTTAGGTTAAGGTTAGAAATCCAGTTTCTTAGAAACATAAAAGAATATTGTTTTTTGCCAGGCTTGGTGGCTCAAGCCTGAGATCCCAGCACTTTGGGAATCTGAGGCAAGAGGATTGCCAGAGCCCAGAGGTTCAAGAACAGCCTGGGTAACTTGGCGAGACTTCTTCTCTATAATAAACAAATAAATAAATTAGCTGGGTATGGTGGCATGTGCCTGTGGTTCCAACTACTGGAAGGCTGAGGCGAAAGGATCACCTGAGCCAAGGAGGCCGAGGCTGTGGTAGCCATGAGCGTGCCACTGCACTTCAGCCTGGGCGACACTGTGAGACTCTGACTCAAAAAAAAAAGAATAAGAAAGCAAAACAGGATCAAATCCCTCCCCTTGTAGAAAAATTATCTTTGGAGTTATTTGGAGAAAAGTCACTGTTTTTAATAAAATACCCCTTCAAAGTTAATTTTTTTCTTTTCTGTGATCTGCAGAGTATTAAGTAAACTTATGTGATGTTCTTAAAATACTGAAATCTTAACACTCCCACGTGAATATAACAACTTTGAAATATTGAAACGGAAGTCTATATCTGAAACTTCTGACTTACCTCTAGTCTCATTTTTAAATTTGGAAATTTTTGCAAAATTAAGTACATTTATCTCTAGTACTACCATGTTTAGAGTAATATATTTAAATTCGTATTTTTATTTTTACTTTAGCAAAGAGGAGAACTTTCACAAACTAATTTTTTAAAAAAGTTTTTGTGAACTTTCACAAAATAATTAAAAATGCAAACAATAGCTATTTAGAATATTGTGAATCATATTAATATTCTTTTGTGCCTTTATTATTCTAAAATAAAGAATTTTCATCACATATTTAGGGAAAGGAGATGATTTTATAGTAGTTGAGGTGCACTTCAATGTGAGGATCTTGTACTCAGATAATGGTAAGTTATTTTTCTGAATATTTTTAATGCAGTTGAGAATCATTGAATCTGGTTAACAGAAAAAGTATAATTATTTTTGGTAGGAAGTGACACTTGATTAAGAATACTACTTATGTTAACTTGCTAATTCAGACATGTTAATTATGTACACTTTTTTTTATAGTAGCTTTTTAAAATTAAAAGAAAGTTTTCATGGGCAGCTCCTGAACCAAAATAGGTTCCGAGAGATTCCCTATAGTAGCTTTTATGTGTGTGTGTGTGTATGTGTGTGTGCGTGTGTGTGTGTGTTTTGTCTCTTGATGGAAAAATATTGTTAAGGAGCTGAAAAGAGTAAGCTTTAGTATGGTGATTTACTTGTTGATATTTAGAGTGTTCTTAAACATTTAATTTTTGGTTCAAAGCAATTCTCTTTTATATATGGGTTTGATAATCAGTTTGTCTTTTAAAATTCCAATAGTTTTCTTTCATCTGAAATTTAATAATACTGAATCTAGGAAAATTGGTAGATATAGTTGCTATCAGCACTGTTAATAGGGGAATATATTAGAATAATCAGCTCTCAGGTGAAATTGACCTTTATTCTTTAGTTTCCATAATACTTGAACAAGATTAAGGTCAGCTTCACTTGTTGTATCCCTTCCCTCTTTCAGAAGAAGAGGAACATTTAATTTAGCACAGTAACATTAATATTTCCCACTAGATTGCTGATATTAATGTGATAATCTCACCAGGCACCGTGGCTCAAGCCTGTAATCCTAGCACTTTGGAAGGCCGAGGCGAGAGCATTGCCTGAGCTCAGGAATTCGAGATCAGCCTGGGCAACTTGGTGAGACCTCCTCTCTACAATAAGTAAAAAAAAAAATAAGCTGGGCGTGGTGGCTTGCACCCGTAGTTCCAGCTACTTGGAAGGATGAGGCGGAAGGATCTCCTGAGCCCAGCAGGTCAAGGCTGTGGTGGCCGTGAGTGTGCCACTGCACTCCAGCCTGGGCAACAGTGAGACTCCAACTCAAAAAACAAAAAACCAAAACCTGATAATCACATTTTCTTGACAGCATAATTCAAAATACATGTGTATGAATTTTGTTCCAGAATGTTCCAGATTTTAGAGAACTAAGATGATGGGATTAAAAACAGTTCATAAATGTCTTATAAAAATACCCTAGGAGTCAGTGTATTAATAGTCACTTAATTTTTCTTCTTTAAATTTAGAGATGTTTTAGCTGGGCATGGTGGCTCCTACATGTGGTCTCTGGGTATTCGGAAGGCTGAGGGGGGTAATCCAGGACCGTTGGAGCCCGGGAGTTCAAGACTGCAGTGAGCTATGATTGCATCATTTCACTCCAGCTTGGTTGACAGCAAGCCTCTGTGTCTAAAAGTAAATAAATAGATAAAATTTAAAGATGTCAAATTTAGGAAACATCTGTGATGATTATTTAAAATAAAGCAGAATTTTTCAAATCTGCTTTTCCTTTTCAGCAGGTTTTATTTATTCTCTCTGCTATAATTTAGGAAACAATGATTAGATAATGCTGATGAATAGTGTTCTTGACAGTGAGACCTAGTGCTTTTGCAAAGAGAATAAGCCATCTCTTATGTCTGATGGGGCATTTAATAGCTAGATGAACTGAAAATGTTTGCTTTACCTCATGTCTGTGTATTTTCTGTTGGTATATATTTATTTAGTTTTGGTACCTTACGTTCTGTGAAATTGTTGTTACTGTTTTTGGAGTAACTGTTGGACTATTGACTCTTACCCAGATGGTTTCCTTTTCCTTTTTTGTTCTCTTTCAGAGACTTGCCTTCATAAAACGATAACTTAAGAGAACCACCAAACTCTGAATGTTGTTTCATATGTAATTTGAAGTAGGTATATTCCTCCTCCTTTGACTGGCCAGTTTTTAATTCTGGTAAAGTAGCTTTCAAATTTTTTTGATTATGACCAACTGTAAAATGCATTTTACAGTTACCCAGTACTCATATACATGTGTGTACATATTAATATTTTCAATTGAAACAAGTTTCGTGAAGCAGTATTTATCTTTATTACTGGTGATGCATTGTAATATTTTCTATTCTGTTTTGCTTTGTTGTATTTCATTTAAAACAAACTGCTCTCCATTCACTAAGTTGATGTGGTAACCTATTAATGCAATGTGCCTGCAGTTTGAAAAATTCTAGTGACTCCTAGTGTTTTTCCTGTTGTCTTTTTAGAATTGAAAATGTTTGGGTTTACTAGTTTTTTTCATTGAAATGTACCTTGATTCTGTAAAGGTTTTAACCTAAATAATTGTATAGAACAATTGAGAGAAGGGGATTCTATTGCCCTGATTACTGTTACTGTCATCTTTGTTCTTGACTGTGTCTAGGCACATGATTTAAAAAACTAAAGTAATCTAGAATCATTAGGATGAAAATGTTCAGTCATATGGAGAGTTTCTATCTTTAGGATCCTTTGCTAGTTTTTTATCTAACAGCCAGAAGTTTAGATTCCTTCTGTTACTTTTCACAAATTTTGCTTGGTTCTTGGCAACTAGTCAAAAGGTTACAGAGTGACTTTATTCTCCTTTCTTCTGGTCTCTCTCCAATCTTTGTAAACCACAAAAAGAGGACTGAGGAATAAAGCAGTTTCCTCATGTGTGTATGCTGATGTGAAAATAACATGCTTGAAGAGTCATTAGAGTTTGTGACAGTAAACTGCATTTATTTATTGTCTCAATTCATTTCCTATAATCACAGAGGGAAAAAGAGATATCAACAGTTCCTGCCTGTCCTAGCTATTAGAGTGAGACAGGGTCAGCAGGCATACTCTACTATTTTTACCACTGCCACCTCTTAACACTTAATGAGCGCTTACTATGTGCCAGGAACTATTTAAAGCACTTCACTTGTGTTAACGCAAAGTCACTTGGGAGGAGGTCTGGGAGAATGAGAATGGGAGGAAATAAAGAAAACTTGCCTTCTTAGTATTTTCTCATTATTTGGCTTAAGTATTCTGGCTGTTGGTGACTTTAGTATGGTATGTCATACTTTTTTTTTTTTTTTGAGTTAGAATCTCACTCCTTCACCCAGGCAGGAGTGCAGTAGCATGCTCACGGTAACCCCAGTGTCGACCTACTGGGCTCAGGCGATCTTTCCATGGCCAGAACTACAGGTGCGGGTTACCACACCTGGCTAATTTTTTTATTTATTGTAGATATGAGGTCTCGCCAGGTTGCCCAGGCTGTTCTCGAACCCATGGGCTCAGGCAGTCCCTACACCTCAGCCTCCTAAAGTGCTGGGATTACAGGTTTAAGCCATTGTGCCTGGTCGGCTTGTCATACATTTTAAGCTTGGTCAGCTTTTTAAAAATCATTTGTCCAGTCTGCAGTGTTCCATTATGAGGCACATAGCTGTGGTTTGAGAGCTTGGACTTTGTAGCTAGCCTGCCTGGGCTTGACTCCCAGGTTGTTGACTTACTAGGTGTATAACCTTGGGCAAGTTACTTTCTGTGTCTTAGTTTTCTCAGCTGTAAAATGGTGATAATAACAAATGGTACCTATCTTATAGCATTACTGAAAGGATTAAAAGAGTTAATATATTAAAAGTACTTAGAACAGTGTCTGAGCCATAAAAAGCAATCCATAAATGTTAACTATTAATAGTATCAACTCACAGTTGAGTTTCCTCTGAGTATTTGAGACTATGATGAATTCTGTATATTTGCTGAGTAATGGAATGTGGTTGACATTCAATGTCGTATTGCCTAGGAGCTTGGAAACATCTTTTCTTGAGGACTTGTAGGGAAGGTATATAGTGTTGGATTCTAAGCCAAGTGACAAAGATTATCAGGACTACAGGCCCAACTTGCTTAATCTCTCATATAAATCTCTTGTTATGTGGGCCTTACTCTTGATAGTTTTAATATTTTGCTGTTTGGGAAAACTAAGAGGAGCTAGTTAGTGAACTAACATTCATTCAAGACCAGATTTCTTTCCTATTTATATTATTATATCTAAGATATTTATTTTTCTTTAACAGCAACTTATATTACACTTACTATACACCAGGCACTATTTTAAGAACTTTATAGATATTAGCTCATTTACTCCTTATGACAAGCTTATGAGAAAGGCACTATTCACATTTTACAGATTACAGATGAAGTAACTGAGGCCTAGGAAAGTGAAGTAACTTGTCTGAAATCCCACATCACTCATTAGTGTCAGAGCTGGTATTTGAACCTAGGCAGTCTGGCTCCAGAGTTTTTGCTCCAGAAATATCTTATGCTTGCCAAACCTCCTTTTTACAGACATGAATTATGTTGAAAAGGATAAAATAATGTAATGGTTATTACAACTTGCATCACTATTCTTCCCTCTTTTGGGGCTGAAATGACAGCATTGAAATTGTAGGTGATGGCTTTTTTAAAAAAATCTGATGAATATGTTGATATATGCATACAGTGTGATCAAATCAGGGTAATTGGGATATCCATCACCTCAAACATTTTTCTTTATGTTGGGAGCATTTCAGTTCTTCTTTCCTAGCTATTTAGAACTGTGCAATAAATTATTGTTGACTGTAGTTGCCCTACTCACTGAGTACTACTACTGAGTACTAGATCTTTTTTTTTTTGAGTTGGAGTCTCACTCTGTCACCCAGACTGGAGTGCAGTGGCCGGAAGCGGCCACTGCAGCCTTGGCCTGCTGGGCTCCGGCTATCCTTCCGCCTCAGCCTTCCAAGTAGCTGGAACTACAGGTGTGTGCTACCACGCCCGGCTAATTTTTTTTTTTTTTGATTTATTGTAGAGATGAGGTCTCGCTTGCCCAGGCGGGTCTCGAACCTGCGGGCTCAGGCAATCCAGAGTATAGATCTTATTCCCTCTTTCTAACTGTATTTTTGTACCTATTACCAACCTCTCTCTATCCCTCTGATTGATTTTTGAAGGAGTAAGTTTGGAGAAACAAAACGTTAATAAAAGAACTGAACCTAGATTTTTCTGACAGCTGAAATCTACATTTCAAAAAACTTTTTTCTATTAGTATAGTATATAGTAAGTTATCCAAATACTAGAAGGCTGTTTGGTATATAGGATTGATATAGATATATAGAATGATATAGAATGTTTCTACATAATCAGAAACAACACGTTTATAGAATATTCATGTTGGTGTATGATCCCATGTGTCAGGACACAGCACCTGCAGAAAATAAATGTGATTCTCTTAGAAATATTCAGAGCACAGCTTAAGGAAGGAGGAAGATGAAATTTTGGAGTCTCTGAGTTCCATGGAGTCTGGATCTCCAAACAGAGAAATTCTCATGCTCTGTGACTGACAAGTTACTCAAACTGAAGAGAGGTCTGAGTGTTGGAAGGAATATAATAGAAGTATTGTTGGACTGTTACTAAACACACCTGATACTAATTCAAATTAACCTGTTCCTTCTACATTTTTTTTTTTTTTGAGTTGGAGTCTCACTCTGTCGCCCAGTCTGGAGTGCAGTGGCACATTTCTGGCCACCGTAACCTCGACCTGCTGGGCTCCGGTGATCCTTCTGCTTTAGCCTTCCAAGTAGCCAGAACTACAGGCGCGCGCTACCACGCCTGGCTAATTTTTTTTTTATTTATTGTAGAGACAAGGTCTCACCAAGTTGCCCGGTGGGTCTCAAACCTGCGGGCTCAGGCAATCCACTCTCCTTGGCCTCCCAAAGTGCTGGGATTACAGGCTGAGCCACTGAGTCTGGCCACAACCTGATCCTTCTAAATACTTTTTACTGTGGTTTTGGACTTTTTCTTGTGAAATACATTTTCCTCTTGTTAGAAGCTTGTAGTGGGGGGGGGGGCTGTGTTCATTTTTATTAAAGATTTGTTTTATAGACAACTTCAAAGGATGATTTTTCCATGTAGTAATATTAGAAATTATAAAAACAATTCTTAGAGAGTTGATTCCTGATGAAATGTTTTTCTCTATTAAAAATTTTTTGCAGCCTAAATATATATATAAACTTTCTCATTAGGTTAAGTGTAAAGTTACCATAAATATTCCTACAGCTAACAATACCATGATCTGTCAGCCACTCATGTCTCCCAAATAAAGTAGCTAGAAGAATTCACCAATTTTAATACATTCAGTTGGCTGGGCTATTTATTTATGGAAAAAGTTGAGTAGCATAGTGATGGCTTCTTTTGTTTGTTTTTTATTTTTTTGAGTTTGGGTCTCATTCTGTGGCCAGGTTGGAGTGCAGTGGCATGTTCATGACTCAACGCAGTCTCCACCTGCTGGTGATCCTTCTGCCTCAGCCTCCCGAGTAGCTAGGATGACAGGTACACACCACCATGCCTGACTAATTTTTCAATTTTTTTTCAGAGATGAGCTGTGTTGCCCAGACTGGTCTTGAACTCCTGGGCTCAAGCAGTCTTCCCACCTCAGCCTCCCAAAGTGTTGGGATTACAGGCATGAACTACCATGCTTGACTGTTTTTGTTTTTTTGAGTCAGGGTCTCACTCTGTTGCCCAAGCTGGAGTACAGTGGCATTATAACAGCTTACTGTAACCTCTAACTCCTGTGCTCATGTAGTCCTTCTGCCTTGGCCTCCCAAAGTGCTGGGATTACTGGCATGAGCCACCGTGCCTAGCTATTGATGACTTTGACCTGTCTGCAGAAAGTTTATCAGGAAGGTGTAGGTGGCTGCAGTTTTTTTGGTCACAGAAATGTGATTTGTGCTGTTGCCTCAGATTGTGAGAGCTGAAGGGCTTTCTTAGGATCACTCTAAAGGGAGCTTTAAAGGATGTCAGCTGAGTGTAGATCTGCTGGATGTTTGTATCTTTAGCAGATCTCTGAGTACAAAGAATTCTAAGTGGATATGTTAGTAGATATGTTAGATTTTTTTAAAAGATAGTAAATTAGGAAAAGTAGCCTTCAGCTAATAAGACCTTCGTGGATTTCTGAAAGATAGAAAATGGTGAGATTGTATTGCCGGAGAGACTAGAAGAAATCACAGTTGAAAGTATATGTGGAAGTTTGAGAAATGTACCAGACTTCAAGTAAACTTAAGAACTGACAAGTGCCTGGAACATTTTACCTGGTCCTTGGTCTTGATTTTGAGCATCTGGTGTTTGTCTCCTGGATAAAGCCTAGGGAAATGCTTTCTAAACACATTGAACAGTTTGCCTGGGGAGAGCTTTTGTTTCCTTACAGTATATTCTCAAATTATGTCATTCTCTTGCTTGAAGCACCCGTTGCCTTTCCAGACTTTTTATCATGTCTTACAGGCTGTATGCCATCTGGCCCTTATCTGCTTCTCAGGCCTCATTTCCTACCAGTTGTTTATTTGCTAACACCGGCCTTTTGCTATTTCTGAAACATGCCAAGATGTTGGAAAGCCCCCCTTCACATCATACACCTTTCTCCTTTTCGTTATTCAGATTTCTGCTGATAAATGATCACTTCAGATAAACTATTACCCCATCTGCAGTAGCTCCCCTGACATGAGAATCCTGGCATAGGAGACCAGCTATATCCCAAGTAATTATGTGATGTTCAGAAGAGACAGGGATTCATATTTGGAAAGCAAGTTACCTGGACATACCGCCTAACTGCATTTTTCACTCCTCTCCCACAATCACTAGATGTGGATGTGTATAACTAGAACCCACACGCACCAACGGAAGAACAAAGAGTCTCATCCACTCTGAGGAAAAGCTATTTAGCTGAAACTCCCAACTACAAATATAAACTAATAACCTAGATTTATCAGTCATCTGAGGAAAATGAATGCCATGAGGAAAATGAATGCCATGATAAGGAAGTACCAAGTGCAATCAACACTAAAGGAAATAGCGACTGGTATAAACTGAAGGAGATGTAAAGAATAAGTATTATTAGTAATCTTACAGGAAAGAAAAAGGTAAATGATAAGTATGAATATTAGAATTTTTAAAATTAAAAAAATGGAGTGAATAACAAATTAATATGTTTAAAGATTGAGCTGAAGGAGTTTCTCAGAATTCAATGAGAGGATGTTAGCAAAAATGGCAGAGTAAGAACATATAAAAATTCTCCCCATAAAAGCAGTGACAAGCCGGGCTCGGTGGCTCAGCCTGTCCACGCTTTGGGAGGCTGAGGTGAGTGGACTGCCTAAGCCCACGGGTTCGAGACCCGCCTGGGCAACTTGGCGAGACCTCATCTCTACAATAAATCAAAAAATTTGCCGGGCGTGGTAGCGTGTGCCTGTTAGCTCCAGCTACTTGGAAGGCTGAGGCGAAAGGATCACCGGAGCCCACCAGTCTGGGCGACAGAGTGAGACTCCAACTCAAAAAAAAAAAAAAAGCAGTGATGACAACACTGGCAACAATTGTCAGAATGAGCTTTTTTTGGAATTCTGGAAATTAAACACAGACTTGCAGCAATCTGGGCGCACTGGCTAAGAAAAATATCTGAATCTTAACAAAAACAGCAAACTTTGTGGCATTTTAACTAGCCCTTTTCCCCTATTGCTCTTACTAGCTCCATGGTAGTCTTGAAAATCAGCAGTCTACAGTTGTGGTGAAAACCAGCCACTGGAAGTGGCAGAATGAGTTTGGAGTTTCTTCAAAGCCCTATTCTCAGAGAATTGTCAATATTTTACCTAGCTGGTGGTTCCCTGAAAGACCTCATTCAGAAGATATCTATGTTTGACCTGTCTTGAAGCTCATCCAGTACAAACAACATTTGCTTCCTGGAGTGTTCATTGAAAATAATCAGAGGCAGCCGGGCTCGGTGGCTCAGTCTGTAATCCCACACCTTGGGAGGCTGAGGTGAGTGGATTGCCTGAGCCCGCGGGTTCGAGACCCGCCCGGGCAACTTGGCAAGACCTCATCTCTACAATAAATCAAAAAATTAGCCAGGTGTGGTAGCACGTGCCTGTAGTTCCAGCTACTTGGAAGGATGAGGTGGAAGGATCGCCGGAGCCCAGCAGGTCGAGGCTGCGGTGGCCGGGAGCGGCCACTGCACTCCAGTCTGGGTGACAGAGTGAGACTCCAACTCAAAAAAAAAAAAAGAAAGAAAGAAAATAATCAGAGACAATTGTTGACCATCTTGAATGCCTGTTACAGTATATAACACTTGGAGCAAATAACAGGCTAGCCAGAAAGCTTAAAAGGAAAAACTGGGAAATGAGATGTCCATAAAGGAATTTGTAAAGCTCTGCTATATTTCTGGGAATCTAGAAAGCTATATGCACATTTGGGCAATGTACATGCTTAGGAAAGAACTGAGAAGGTCCTAAGTGCTCAATTCTGGTTGATCTTGAGGCTCTGTGCAAGTAGGAGGTAAAGGCTAAGGCAGAGTTGTAAAATGCCTGACTGAGTGTGAAACATGTGCCCTAACACATGTACATAGCCTGTCAGTACAGACTGGGACTTAATTGATTCCAGGCATCTAAGGAGATCTTTGTCTAGTCATTAACTGACCACAAACTAACAGGACAGAGACTTTTGTGGCCACATATGGCAAAGAATCTAGACTTTACCTAATTAGTTCAGGAAAGTCACTAAAAGAAACAACAATAAATACAACAACAGCAGTAAACAATAATAATAACAAATATTGGGTGGGGGAGAATCTGATTTTCAGAGTTGTCACATTACATTGTTTAAAATGTCTGGTTTTGAATAGAATATTACAAGGTATGCAAAAACACCCCTAAAGTGTGGCAGAAAGAAAACAGTAAAATAGAAACTGTCCCTGAAGAAGCCCAAATGTTGGATTTATTAGACAAAAACTTTAAATCAGCCACTTTAAATATATTCAAAGAACTAAAGGAAACCATGTCTAAAGAACTAAAAGAAAGTGTGAGGACTACATTAATCTTGGTTTGCTATAATAGGACACTAAAAACTGAGTGACTAAAATAACAGAAATTAATTTTCTTATAGTTCTGAAAGTTGGAAGCGTAAGATATTTTTCTCTTTTTCATTTTTAAATGAACATCAACTTCTATTTTAGGTATAATTGCGTCTTAATGATTGTATGTTGTATAGGTCTACTGTTAGTGATTTTAGATAGGGGTAGAAGTCTTCCATTTCATATTAAGTAGGGGAAAGGGTATCTCTGAAGGCAGTAACATTTAAAATAAAAAATAAGAATTTATACAATTTGACCTTATTTAAGTCATCTATCTAATGGAAAACTCTTCTGTTACGATGATATCAGGTAATATAGCCTACATTTCAAATCTCTGTACTCATAAATAAACTGCTTGTTGATCCAGCTGTGTTTATAGTTTCATCAGCCAGTGTTTCAAATCTCCTTACTCATAAACTGTTGATCCAACTATATTTATAATTTTGTGAACCAGCATTTCAAATCTTTGTATTCACAAATAAACTATTGATTCAACTGTATTTATAATTTTATTTATTTGTTTTTATTAGTCATAGAATTTTATTCAACTTTGTATGTTATTTTCTTTCTACAAATCTAAACAGATCCTATTATAATTTTTGAGATATGTTTACGTACAGCAAATTCTTCCTTTTAAGTGTACAGTTTTATAGGTTTTCAAATGCATATAATTGTGTAACTGCTACTACAATCAAGTAATAGAATAGTTCCATCATTCCAAAAAAGATCCCTTGTACCGCTTTGTAGCCACACCCTTCACCCATCTCCAACACTTGGCAATCACTGATGTTTTCTGTCCCTGTAGTTACATCATATAAAGAATGTCGTGTGAGCTGGACACAGTAGCTTACACCTGTAATCCCATACTATGGGAGATTGAGACGGGAGGATTGCTTGGACACAGGAGTTTGAGAACAGCCTAGGCAATATAGTGAAGCCTCATCTCTAGAAAAAAAATTAAAAAATTAGCGAGGCATAGTGACATGTTCCTATAGTCCTAGCCTGAGGTAGAAAGATCACCTGAGCCTAGAGGTTGAGGCTGCAGTAAGCTGTGATTGTGCCACTGCACTCCAGCCTGGGTGACAGAGTGAGATCCTGACTCAGAAAACAAAAAAAGAATGTCATGTGAATGGAATTACACAGTATGTAGGCTTTTGGGTCTGAACACTTAGCATAATGTATGAGAGATTCATCCAGTTTGTTCTGTGCTTTGCTGTGTAGTATTCCATTGTATGGTTGTTATACAGTTTGCTTATCTATTCAACCAGTTTGAAGGACATTTGAGTTGTTTCCAGTGTTTGGCATACATATGAAAAAGCCACTGTACACATTTATATACGGATTTTTTTGTGAACATACGTTTTCATTTCAGAGTCAGATTGCTGAGCTGTATGGTAAATATATGTTTAACTTTATAAGAAACTGCCAAACTGTTTTCCATAATGGCTGTACTCTACCATTTTGCATTCCCACCAGCAGGTATACAGTTTCTAGTTGTACATTGTACTAGTTGTGCAGAGTTCTTGTTGCTCTGTATCCTTGCCAGTACTTGGTCAGTTTTATTTATTTTAGCCATTCTAGTAAGTGTGTAGTGGTATCTCATATTTTTCAATAAGCTTTTTATTTTGGAACAATTTTAGGTTTCCAGAAATATTTCAGGGATAATACAGAGGTTTCTCCTATTTACCTTTCACCCAGTTTCCCTGCTTGTTAACATCTTACATAACCATGGTGCATTTATTAGAACTAATAAACCAACATTGGCACATTACTGTTTCATTAGTGGTTACTAATTTCAGACTTTTTTCAGATTTCACTGCTTTTCTGACAATATACTTTTTCTATGCTAGGATCCAATCCAGGATACCACTTTGCATTTCAATTTCACTTACTTTTATTTAATTTTTATTTTTGGCTGTTATATGTTATAACTAATTTTTAAGATACTGCTACTAGTCTGGTTCTATTTTTTTTTTTTTTTTTTGAGTTGGAGTCTCATTCTGTCGCCCAGACTGGAGTGCAGTGGCCGCTCCCGGCCACCGCAGCCTTGACCTGCTGGGCTCCGGCGATCCTTCCGCCTCAGCCTTCCAAGTAGCTGGAACTACAGGCGCGTGCTACCATACCCGGCTAATTTTTTGATTTATTGTAGAGATGAGGTCTCGCTTGCCCAGGCGGGTCTCGAACCCGTGGGCTCAGGCAATCCACTCATTTTAGCCTCCCAAGGCGCGGGATTACAGGCTGAGCCACCGAGCCCGGCTTGGTTCTATTTTTTGCAAGAATTTTTTTCAGTTCATATCTATCCCAAAGTGCTTTGTATGTCATGTACTTTTGGGATGGGAAATGAATCCAATTCTGTGTCATTCTTTTGAGTTGCATTCAGAGACAATTCCAAAGACTGGACTGCTGGCCTTTTTAAGATTGACTCCTTTTATTTAGGCCAAACAGAGCCTCTGGGAATATTATTTCAATTAGAATCTATCAGTGCTAACTGTGGTTTCATGCCTGAAATCCCAGCACTTTAGGAGGCTGAGGTGGGCGAATTGCTTGAGCCCAGGAGTTCCAGACCAGTATGGGCAATATGGTGAGACCCCCATCTCTAAAAAAAAATTAAAAGGCCAATCATAGTGATGCATGCTTAATAGTCTGAGCTTTTTGGAAGACAGGAGCGAGAGGATCGCTTGAACACAGGAGTTGGAGGCTACAGAGCAAAATCCTGTCTCTACCAAAAAAACCTTTATCAAGAAAGTTCCTAAGTTTTACCCTTCTCATTTACTTTGATGCCTGAAGTTGTAATGAACAGCTTTTGTTAAATTACCCAAGCCTTTATATTTTCATTCTTTTTGATCTGTACATTTTTGCATTTACTTAAATGGCTTATTCAACACCAACATGAACCTTTGACAAATAGCCACCAAAGTAGTTATGATTTCTTTCAGAATAAATCTTTTTGTTTATTTTTTGCATTAGAGTCTCACTCTGTTGCCCAGGAGTTTGAGGCTGAAAGAAAGAAAAGAAAGAAATAAAAGAAGAGAAAGAAGAGAAAAATGTGACATTTTCTAAGTCAACAAATGATCTTTTTTTACAAGTATTTCTTTCCTTGGGTCTTCCTTTTTTTATGTCTTGAATAGAGCCCTGAAATTCTTTCTAAATATAAAATATTTATAGACTATTTAAAGCCAGAGGAAAAACATTGAAACAGAATCCACAGTAGAATATACCAGGTATTAAAGATATTCTGGGCTGGGCGCAGTGGCTCAAGCCTATAATCCCAGCACTTTGGGAGGTCAAGGTGAAAGGACTGCCTGAGCCCACGGGTTCAAGACCAGCCTGGGCAACTTGGCGAGACCTCATTTCTATAATAAATCAAAAAATTAGCCAGGCATGGTGGTGTGTGCCTGTAGTTCCAGTTACTTGGAAGGCTGAGGCAGAAGGATTGCCTGAGCCCAGCTGGTCAAGGCTGTGGTGGCCATGAGCATGCCACTTCACTCCATCCTGGGCAACAGAGTGAGACTCCAACTCAAGAAAATGCTTTATGGAGATACATATTATAGAAATCACAAAGTGACTACATGGAGAAATACAAAATATGAACATCAACCAAAATGGAAAAATGTGAGCGTAGTCTCGAGGCATAGGTTGCCTGTTAGTTAAGATCAACTGGAAGCCAGGTGCAGTGGCTCATGCCTATAATCCTAGCACTTTGGGAGGCAGAGGCAAGAGGATTGCCTGAATTCAGGGGTTCAAGACCAGCCTGGGCAACTTGGTAAGACCTCACCTGTACAATAAATCAAAAAATTAGCTGGGTGTGGTGGCATGGGCCTGTGGTTCCAGCTAGGCAGAAGGATCAATCATCTGAGCCCAGCAGGTCGAGACTGCAGTGGCCGTTAGTAGGCCGCTGTACTCCAGCCTGGGTGACATAATGAGACTCCTACTAAAAAAAAAAAAAAAAAAAACAAAAAAACTGGAAAGGACTTGTGTATCTTTCAGGTTTAACTCTGGCAAGTTTTTTCCCAAGCAAAACACATCAGAATACAGTGAATGTATGCAGATTTTAAGTGCTATCTTATAAAGCTAGTACTTTAGTTTTTTTCTCAAGGCATTGGGAAGATCTCTAAGGTTTCTTAAGATATGTGAAGTACCTGAGAGTGTCAGTGTTACTGTTACTTGGGTGTTTCTTCCATGATATAAATTTTAGGTTTGATCCAGAGTGAAAGCAGAAGAATGCTAACTTTGGAGTTATTTAACAATTCCATTAGAAAGGCAACCTTTCCAATTATTTGGAAAACTTTTGAGTGTTTTATAGTCACCCTATTCTTTTTAATGTCTGGAAGCATTTTTTCAGCTGTGTGTACAATCATGTTCTGTTAACTTATTTATATACTGTACTTTCTGTCATTTTCCGCTTTTGTTTCCAGTGTGCACATTTCATTCATTGGCCAGGAGATGACCAAGTCCCAGCAGAGAGACACAAATGAAAAGCGTAAACTTTGCTATTTGTATTCGTTTCTTGTGACTGTCTTAAGACATTAACCTGGACAAACTTTGAAACTTAAAACAACAGAAATTTATTCTGTTACAGTTCTAGAGGTCAGAAGTCTGAAATCAAGGTGTTAGCAGGGCCCAGCTTCCATCATAGGCTTTAGCTTTAGGGAAAATCATTACTTGCCTCTCCCAGTTTCTGGTGGCTACTGGCATTCCTTGGCCTTATAACCCTCCAGTCTCTTCCTCTATTTCCACATCACCTGTATGTGTGTTAAATTTCTATCTACTTTTCTCTTATAAGGACATTTGTGATGGCATTTAGGGCTTACTTAGCTAATCCAAGATAATATCTCAAAAATCCTTAATTACATTTCCCAAATAAGATAAATTCACAGGTTCTGGACATTAGGATGTGGACCTATTTTTGGCCAGAAATCTATTTCATGATAACCATGGGTATATGTGTTCGTGAAAGGGGATTCCGCCTTTTTCTCTGTCCCTCCTTCCTCCCTCCCTCCCTTTCCTTCCTATCTACTTCTTCCCTACCTCCTTCCTTCTGCCTCCCCCTACCCTCCTTTCTCTTCTTTCTTTAGGAAAGGTCTCTTGCTGTGTTACCCCCTTCCCCCAGTAGCTGGTACTATAAGCATGTGTCCAGCTGCTGCTTTTTTTTTTTTGAGTTGACATCTCACTCTGTTGCCCAGGCTAGAGTGTGGTAGTACACTCATGGCCGCAGCAGCCTCGACCTGCTGAGCTCAGGTGATCCTTCTGCCTCAGCCTTCCAAGTAGCTGGAACTACAGGCATTCACCACCACTCCCAGCCAATTTTTGATTTATTGTAGAGATGAGGTCTCGCCAAGTTGCCCAGGCTGGTCTCCAAGCTGTAGGCTCAGGCAATCCTCTCACCTCGGTCTCCCAAAGTGCTGGGATTATAGGTGTGAGCCATTGGGCCTGGCCTTTTTTTTTTAACTTAGAACAGTAGCCTGTTGGGCAGCCCCTTTGGGTCCCCTCCCACTGTGGGAGCTTTTCTGGCCTCTCAATAAATCCTGCTTTCTCAAAAAAAAAAAAGAACATTAGACTATTGATGGGGAGAAGCCTAAGGGCTTCTAACCTGTAAGCAACTTGTGTGATCCTTTGTTATGGATGTGATATTAAAAATTCATTTGAAATATTTCATTACTTGCTTATATTTGAAGGGAACTTTTCAGTTAATACCAATTTCAAACTTATATTCCTCAAATCAACTTAAAAAACCCTGTAAAAGAATTAAAGTTGTGACTTAGCCATCCCTGGTGAAAATAGGAGAAGTGAATATTTAAGTTTTTTATGCCTTCTAAATATACTAAAAATTCTTAACGGATTTTAAGTAAATATTTAGAGAAATGAAGAGCTTAGAAATAGTGCTTGATTAAACAAATATTTATTGAATGCTTGCTATGTGATGTCAGATAAGAAGAACAAAGTGATCTTTAGTGTCGTGAAATTTAGGATCAGAATTTCATAGGAATCCTAGGACCAAGGAAAAATGATTAGTTTTAGCAGAATAGCTAACTGCCAGAATTACAAACCACAAGTAGAGGAATAGTTTTAAAAAACTCTTAACTAATAACTAATAATAAAGCAGGGAACTCTTTTACTAATAACTGAAGTTTTAGTAGGTTGGGAGATTTTTTGTTTTTCTGAAATCATGATGCTTATCTCTGTCTAGAAATGGTAAAATAATTTATTTTCATATACCTTGTAGTTAAAATACTTGTTTCATATCAACAAATCAAAGTCTGTACAATGTAAATTAAGGATTTAGGATTATAAAGATAAATTATTTTTTATTTTTGCCAGACTGTGCAGGGAGTTAATTAGTAGCATAAAAAAGAATCTCAGGGATGACCAGGCACAATGGCTCAAGCCTGTAATCCCAGCACTTTGGTAGACTGAGGTAAGAGGATTACCTGAGTTCAGGGGTTCGAGACCAGCCTGGGTAACTTGCCGAGACCTCATCTCTACAATAAATCAAAAAATTAGCCAGGTGTGGTAGCGCATGCCTGTAGTTCCAGCTGCTTAGAAGGCTGAGACAGAAGGATCGCTTGAGCTCAGTAGGTCGACGCTGTGGTGGCTGTGAGCATGCCACTGCACTCCAGCCTGGGTGACAGAGTGAGAGTCCAACTCAAAAAAACAAAAACAACAACCACAAAAAATTTCAGGGAACTTACTGAACCTCTTCTAATTTTGAGGACTGCCATATTCACAAATGGCCCTTTGCTCAACTAAATTCTTTAATTCATCTGAAGAAAAAGAATCTATTTTCAGATTTTTAGGAGGTTCTTAAACTACCAATCCATACATTGAAAAAGAAGTTTGAGTTTATAAATTTCAAGCATTTTGAAACTTTAAGAACATGCTGTTATACCATAAGATCAAAGTAATATAACTTAGAATCATTAGAGATTTAGTGATTCTAGCCATTGAAACTACAGAGGAAAAAAAATTTAGAGATTTAGTGAAAGAAAAGGAATAAATAGTCAAGGAAATAATATTAGGAATGTAATTTTAAAAGGAATGTTCTTTTTGCTCAATTCTACATGAATGGGAAAAAAGCTTTAGACGAGGGAGTTTAGAGTCTTAGTTTTCACCACTGTTTCTGCTACTTACAGATTCGTGAGGCAGTGCCTTCACCTCTTTGGTTTAATATCCTCAACTCTAAAATAAGGATTACCTCTAATGATCTGCAATGCTCTATATCCTTTGTAGCATCTTATGTTATATACTTTCTTACATTGGCAAGGGAGAATAATTTCTAGAAAAGTGAAACTAATTGTGAAGTCTCTTCTAATAGCAAATTCTTTAATTATTGGAAATTCAGTGCTTTGGTTTAGAACCATAAAACAAACAACCCTTGGATTTGTGTATATTACCTAAATAACTTGACTTCTTATGGAAGACATAATACAGTAAGAAAATAAAATGAATCTTTCTGCCTGTACCATTGCCATAAACTTCTTTTAAGATTTTGAGGGTAAGGGAGGATGACTGTAATTTAAATTGCTTATCCTGCAAAGATAATTTTTTTTTTCCTGAGGAAAAAGGTGGAGTAAGAAAAGAGAATTTGTGTCCAATTTTTTTTTAAGTGAATAAACAGAATTTATTGAGAGGACAGGAAATCTCCCACAGAGGGAGGGGACCAGAGGGGGTTGCCCTTGTATCCAATATTAAGTTAAAGTCTTGAACATTTTTTGTAAAAGCGTTTAAAAAATATGTAGGCATTTTACTATATAAATATATAACTTTTTATCTGCTTTTGATTCTTACCAGATTACATGTAAGCTATATTAAATTGTAATGTAAAAACAATGTGTTTTTTCACCTTTTAAATAAGCTTGTATTGAAATAGGTTACAGTTTCATTTTAATATGGAATGGTCAGTGTTAGAATTATAGCACAATGAAAACGTTTTTCAGGTATTGATTGTTTCTCATTTTTCATTTCTAGCCAAACATATTATTGAAAAAATAGAGTTAGCTTTTCTCCCCGTATGTAATTCTTGGGAAAATACTTAAGAAAAATTATTCACATTAGTCCATGGTCAATTTTATGACCCCTTTTATACTTTATCCAAGAATAGTCTGAAGATAACGTGTGATTTTTACATCTGTGCCTGAATGTCTTTATCTTCTTGTAGCCCAGATAACTTTAGGTTTTGTTGTTTAGATGTATTTTTGGTAGTTTAATATATATGAAGTGGTATCTTACAAATATTACAATTTATATTTCTTCTATTATAGTGAGACAGTCTTTTTTCTTTTTCTTTTTTTTTGAATTGGTGTCTCACTCTGTCACCCAGACTGGAGTGCAGTGGCCACTCCCGGCCACCGTAGCCTTGACCTGCTGGGCTCTGGCGATCCTTCCACCTCAGCCTTCCAAATAGCTGGAACTGCAGGCGCGCGCTCCCACACCCGGCTAATTTTTTTGATTTATTGGAGAGATGAGGTCTTGCCAAGTTGCCCAGGCGGGTCTTGAACCCGTGGGCTCAGGCAGTCCACTCACCTCAGCCTCCCAAAGTGCAGGATTACAGCCTGAGCCACCGAGCCCGGCTGCATTTAAGATTTTAAAGCAGAAAAG
>CAUYQG010187216.1:0-25744 GCA_963574415.1 Tarsius wallacei
TTGCTTTCTAAATAAACTATATTTTCCAATCTAAAAAATAAAAATAAAGTGGCCCAAATACTGTGTTCTGTACGATAGATGCAACGATTAAAAACAACAGTACTATTCAAGCCTTTGAGGGTGTATAGTTCATAAGTGGGAGACATAAACACATAAGCTATAAATTCTGGGGGACCCCAGACAATCTGGAATTCTCTTTCAGAGGGTAGGCCCCTTGTAGTACAGATTTCCCCTGCTCAGTTAGCCTTCTAGGAGCCCTTTGGCAGCCATAGACCAGCCAGCATTGTTCTGAGAGACTGCATTCAGTTTCAGTGAACTTTTTTTTTTTTTTGAGCTTCTTTCGACGCATTTGCCCATTTCATGGTGGGTGATTTACGAGCTCACCTGCCCACACAGCACTGAGTGTTCGGCAGTTTTTGACCCAAAACGACATGACTCCTGTGACCCACCCTCCCTATTCACCCAGTCTCGCCCTGAGTGACTTTTTTTGTTTCCCCGGGGGAAAAAAGTCCTCAAAGGGAAGTACTTTGCTGATGTGGAAGAGCTGAAACAAAAAACGGCAGAAGCATCAAAAGGCATCAAAATGGATGAGCTCAGAAACGGTTTTGAGCTGTGGAAAATGCCTCTTCATCGGTGGCTTGTGTCAAACGGAGAGTACTTTGAAGGTGGCTGAAGTTTAAACATGTGAGAATAAACACACAATTTTGGATCACTGAATTCTGGGCCCCTCTTCATCATACGATATCTGCTCTATGAGTGCCATGTTGAATAAATAAACTATGGACTCTGGGGCAGAAAACCCAGGAAGAACACATGAGGGCTTTAAAGCATCAGCAGACATCTGGGGGTCCAGAGTGGGGAAGAATTTCAAGCAGACAGAAAGCTTATCCAAAATCTGAGGGTTCAGTATGAAGCATTTGATGTGCCTGACTTAAGAAGGAACAGAAGGACAACTAGAGGAGCAGAAAATAAAGCTGTAACTATTTTGTGGTGTCAAGATGATTACAAAGTTGAGACTCACTGCTGTTGCAGAGGTAGCCTAAGTGGTTCAAGCCTTTCTCTTTTGGTTAAGTATGTGCAGTATTTCCAATTTTCCCAAATATTCAGCTGTGGTGAGTACCTTTCAGTATGTATCTTTGACCACATCTCTATCTGGTTTTTCCTTTTTTTATTTTAACGATGCGGGGTGCAATTCAGGATTAAGTACGCAAGTGGTCATTGTACAAGTTTAGGCCTCCGTTTGGTCTCCACTTTGTCTGGTTTGAGATCAGGTAACCCTTATTGATGTTATGTGCCCCCCGCCCCTCCTCTCCTGGCAATGTCCCACGACTGCCAATCCCTTTCCTATAGTATTATGGCAAATGTTCAGAGTTCACTTGTTAGTGACAACATGTGGTACTCTGTTCTTTGTTTCTGTGATGGATCACTGGGTATGATAGACTCTAAATCCATCCAAGTTACCGTGAAGTCCATAATTTTGTCCCTCTTTATGGCTGCTTAATAGTCCATCGTGTATATGTGCCACGTTTTTTTAATCCAGTCCAGTTTCAATGGGCAGCATGGTTGGTTCCACGTTTTTGCTATTGTGAATAGTGCTGCAATAATCCTGCATGAACAGGTTTTTTGTTGGTGGGTTTTTTGGTCTGTTTTAGGGGGGTTGTTTTGTTTGTTTGTTTGTTTGTTTGTTTTGCAGATTGACTTAAGTCCTCTGGGTATATTCCCAGAAGGAGGATGGCTGGGTCGTATGGAAAGTCAATTTCTAGTTCTTTTAGGAATCACCACACTGTTTTCCATAGAGGCTGAACTAGTTTGCATTCCTACCAACAGTGTAGAAGTGTTCCCTTTTCTCCACATCTTTGCCAGCATCTGTTGTTTTTTGTTTTATTAATGATGGCCATTCTTACTGGAGTTGGGTGGTATGAACAGCCAACAGACACATGAAAGAATGTTCAGCCTCACTAACCATCAGAGAAGTACAAATCAGAACCACACTGAAATACCATCTACCTAGCTTTTAAAGATTAGATTCCCAGATTTGAAATTAGTGAAGTAAATGGTACACTCCGATTAAGTACCTTGCTACGTTTGCAATATTTATTTCCAGAAAGATGCCCATTTTCAGAAGCGTGTGAGAAAACCAGTCTTACCCTTCCCTTTGCCAGCACTGAGTATCATCATTAAAAACTACATGTTAGCTAATTGTATGAGTGGAAACCAGGATTAGATCATAGCACATTCTGAATATCAGGGCCTGGAGTTTGGATTTAATTAGGAAACTAATAAGAAGCCCATTGATGATTTTTTTAATTAAGGGAGCAAGACATCTAGATCAGCCCTTTGAACAGATTAGTTTTGGCAGAAAAGAAATGGGATAAGATGAGATTGGCTTTGATTTAAAACCCACACAATTTTGGAGGCAGGTAGGCTGTCATCATATTCTGGGCAAGTGCCGCCCAGTAGAACTTTCTGAGATGACAGAGATGGTCTGTATCTGCGATGCCCAGTATGCTAACAACTGGCCACATGTTGCTTTTAAATACTTGAGACTCAGCCTTGTGCAACCAAGGAACTGATTTATTTATTTGTTGGTTTATTGTCTGTGTGTGTGTGTGTTAGGATCTCTGTCTCCCAGGCTGGAGTGCAGTGGCACCATCATGGCTCACCACAGCTTCAACCTCCTGGGCTCAGGCAATCTTCCCCCCTCAGTTTCCTGAATAGCTGAGACTAGAGGTGCATACCACCATGCTTAGCTAATTATTTTCATTTTTTGTAGAGACAGGTCTTTTGTTACCCAGTCTGGTCTCAGACTCCTGACCTCAAGCAATCCTCTCATCTTGGTGTCCCAAAGTGCTGGAATTACAGGTGGGAACCACCACAACTGGCCAGGAGCTGAATTTTTAATTTCATTCAATTTTATTGAATTTGACTTTAAATAGCCACACGTGGCTACTGGCTATCATACTGGGTAGCGCAAACCTGGGTAATAAGACTCAAGGTAGAAAATGTTCATCTAGGAAGAAGAGAGCAAAATCAGACTGGGTGAACAAATTCCGTGTCTATTTATTCGAGCGATCAACATGAAAGAGAGGAAGAAACCCAACTGTTTTCAAGATTTAGAATCAGAGAAGATGAAGCTATCACAGGAAAAATCTCAAGTTGAAGGGCTTTTAGGGAGCAGAGCAGGACATAGACTTAAACATGAATCCCAGCTCAGTCACCTACGTGACTTTGGTCACCAGTCACGTTGCCCTTCTGAGCCCGTTTCTAAATGGTTTATAATAATTCCCTTGCAATAGTGTGAGGATTAAATGAAATGTGTTAATTGCCTACTACAGTAGGCTCTGAGGTATTTATTTTTATTTTTTTATTATTCACATTTTTGTTACCATTTTATAGCTGCCTAAAGTTCAAGGGAAAGGGAAGGCTAGTTAAGTGATGACTATTTTAAAAAGTGGAAGCTGATTATTCACAGGGATTTATTTTTCTTCCAAGTTCTCTTTGTTTGTTGTTTCTTTGTTTTAATCAGCCACACCACAAGGAACCCACATTTTTAGAATGAAAGAGTAAGAAAATTGCATCCGTGTTTTCAATTATTTTCATCTTGACAATAAAGGGAAAAGATGTGGTTTTATAGGTGACGTGGAAGGAAGCTTTGGCTCTCTCGGAGGTGGGTCTTAGGGTCCTAGTACTTGGATTCTACAAGTCTTCCGCGGACTTTTCTTACTGCTATGAAGCAAATCAGTCAGTATGACATTGAAACGTTACCTGGAGCTGTCATTCATGGCAAAGGATTTGATACAGCAAATTCAAACAGGGAAACTAAGGGCAAGATGTTATATACAGCAACAACTTTAATAAAACCCAAATTGAAATTTAAAACAAAGATTTAGAATCAGAAAAGAAAGGTGGCCATGTCACTTACTGAGATTGCAATACAGAAAAAGATTCAGAGGAGGCACCGAGGAAAAGAGAGGAAAAAGGATGTCTCTCTCTCTCTCTCTCTCTCTCTCTCTCTCTCTCTCCTCCCCCCCTCCACTCCCTTTCTCTCCCTCCCTTCTTTCAATAGACAGCTCCTAAACTTGTCAACAGGGCACTGGAAATGACAAAAAGATTTAAACTGACCAGGAACCATGGTTTCATGCTTTTCCTCGCTGTATTGATCTATATAAAAATGTGATAAGTTGTTGGGTCTTAACCCATATATCAAACCTGCAAATACAGGCTGGTACTTCTTCCTGTCAGAAACTCTTAAGAAAAGAAAACTGTCCTTAACACCAAAGAAAACGGATTCCAAAAGTAAGACAGGTTCAGTATCCTGCCTCCACAATTGAAAGGCAGCGTCTACTTGGGAGACATTATGGGTCAAGCTGTAACAGTAACTGTGTTAATAAAACCTACGTGTAAATATGCAATGTAAAATAACAAAATTTAATGAGGGTTGCAGACCCATCCAAGCAAGCAAACGTTGTATAAATAAAACAAAACAACGGCATCAGGCTATTAATTAAATCTATGCTGATGGATCAGCTACGGAGAGTGAAAGGAATCCGGTCTTCACCTCAATTCAATCTTTGCATGACTGACTCTTTCTCAGCCTTAAGGTCTCAGCTTAAACTCAACTCTTCAGAGAGGACTCAGTCTGCATGTGTCTTTTCCTGTAATTATTTTCAAACTCTATTGTTTTCATTCACAACACCTGTTGCATTTTTGTTTGCTTATTGTCTGCCTCTCCGTAAACACTAAAATCCACAAGATTCTGTTTTATTAATTAATGTTTATCCCATCTCTGTGAAATAGGAAGTGTTCGGTGAATTTTTGGAAACACACAAGAACGAACAAGTGAGTGCACCGTGTCTTTTACACCATGAACTGAAGATTCAGTGGATCTTGGTCCAGCACACATTCAACCAAGGAGGGCTTCATCTCACTTCCAGCAAAGAGCCTGTTGAAAAGAACGATTGTTCAACTCAGCAAAACCCAGGAGTTCATGGGGTGCCTAGGGCCTTCATTCCAGGATAAAATAAATCTTAGACTTGCTAGTTAACAGACTCAAAAAACACTGATTGATCATGAATATATGAGGTGGGCACAAAAAAAGAAATAACCCAGAGCCTGTAATTTCTTGAGGGTGTTTTACTGACACCATCACCTAAAACAAAGCTTCTTCCTGGTTCATCAAGGTCACAATTAATCAGACACTATTGTTATTATGAGAAGTAGGCAGACACACAGAAAGAAATAGGGTCTATGTGTTTGTGTATATATATCTGCACAGACCCTTCTGATCTTCTGAAAATATAAATTTTCAAACCATCATTTTGTCCTAAGCCCTAAAAATCTTCAATTTGCAGCAGCAATATTTTCTTTTTTGTGGGTAACAAAGGGAGAAGGAAAACTAGCAGCCCTGACATCTGGGAGCGAGTCTGACCTCACAGGTAGGCCTCAATGTTATTATAAGCTGGTCCGATGCTCACAGTCAGGCCATTTTGTTCCCCTGGTAGATATAAATTGTTTCACAGAACATCAATATCAGACAAGGTCACTCTGAGACCATGATAAAGTGAGACACAAACAAGTTCACTGAGCAACCCACAAAACAAAAAATGTTCCCTCTCTCATTAAATGAGTGACTGCTACTACTTTTTGACCGATGACGGCTTTGTCTTCACTCTAGCCTGTCCTGTCTATAAATAAGACGTCCTGAAAGACTCATTCATAGAATTTCCCTGGTTCCCAAGAGAGTAAGCTCCCATTTGCTTAGACTCTCCCCAAATTACCCAATCATAACTCAAACCCTCTAGGTCTTAACGCCTTCTTCCTGAGATGACCCAGAGTTGCTGTCAAAGAAAAGTTGCACCAGATGGAGTTAGACAGGTGAGAAAGACTCTCTCCTACTGCACAGGAGAGAGAGATTGAACTCAGTCTGCTGTAAAAAAGGCAGGAGAGTTTTTGAGCGCTGGGGTGAGGTAGTGGGAAGGCACTGGAGGACATTGAAGGGAGGTTGGTCAATGCGATCAGGTCATCTGTGTTTGTTAGTTGGCACCTATTAAATTTAAGCTTCTGCCTCCCACAGAGACTGAGAAATAAGTGTTTCTCTCTTCCTTGATGATTACATTTCAAAGGATGTCGTCCAGGTTCACGAGAAAGACATTTCTGGGCTGTGAAACTGGCAAGAGGCTGAGGGAACATTTACTTCTTGAAGGGATGGAGAAAGAATTTATAATTGCAAGTCCTCTGAAGTAGATGCTCTAAGACAAGGGAGGTCAGAAGTCTCGAGTCAGGAAGAAATCTGTCTAGAGTTTAGTCAAACTAAAGGGAACGTTAAGGTCTCCTTGGTCAGTCCCATGAAGAGTGTTCTCGCTCACTGCCATAAGTATACACAATTTGTTCAAGTATAAATGCGTTCCTGGTGGTCTTTAGCTGAAGGGCAATGACACAGGCAAGAGGAAAACGAAAAGACAGCAACTGAAGAGAAATCACAGCTTGTTTTCAACTCACGATTGACTAAATGCATTCTTCTCACATGAGAGGGAGACGTTTCCCTACTCAAAGTTAGGACAATTTCTTGGCCCCTTGATGGATCCACTTCAGATTGGAAGATTCATGCCTCTCCATGCTATACCTGTATCACATGAATGCATTCTTTGCCAAGATAAGATTTTTCTCTGAAATCACAAAAACATCAGATGTTCCAGAATATCTGTCAAAGGTGACAGTGTTTACCTGGGTGTCACATTATTCTGGTGGTCACTGCTAGAAAGGTGATGATCTCCCAGTATTCTGAATTCCTGTTAAATGCCTCATATCTCTGATTTAATCAAATACTTAGAACCATGTGGTACCTAAGAGTTTAAAATGAAGCGGTAAGAATTCGGACCCTTTAAATACTCGGTTTACTATCTCTAGAACTGAGTGAAGAGAGTTTCAGTTTCTATGTATTGCCCAATGTTATCAAGTCATGAATATATAAAACTGTAGAAAAAGTAAACAAAAATGATTAGGCCTAGGTCAAGGTTCACAAATTACAGCCAGCAGGTCAAGTCCAGTTCATTCCTGTCTTTATAAATAAGGACACAGCCCTTCACACACATTGATGTCCTGCACATGGCAACTTTTAGGTTACAACGACTGAGCTGAGAGATTGTTACAGACTGTCTGGCCTAAAAAGCCTAAAATATGTATTAAACAGTTATTATCTGTCCCTTTACACGACACACTTGCCAAGCCCAGATCTAGGTTAACAAGTAGGAAAGCAATTTGCCAGGGACCTCTTTAAGTCTTTTAAAAAATATGAAATCAGCATGATTATGTTTTCTATGTTAAGTTGCTGCATACAGTACCTCTCAGCTTCCAATTCTGCACCAATAACATACACATTAACATACACAAATTATCCTCACCTTATTTAACTCCTCCAAGACCAAGAGAATATCAGCACCCTCTGAGAATGGTACTTTTCTGACTGTGTTGAGTAAGACTAGCAGAGAATAGGGCTTACATGCTCCAAGCCACCTGTTCTGTGCTTTTATTCCATATCTTTCCCAGCCTGTCCCCTTTATCTTTGTTTATTAAACAATTCCCATCAAGCTTGGAAAGTTAGTCAAGGTTTCTCTCGGTTCTACCAAAAAAAGAAAAATCTAAAGGTGTCTATTTTAAAATCGTGGCATGACTTTCAGCGTGGCATTTTAGGTGACATCACAGACCAAACTCTTGCCCTGAGTGTGCTGAGTTGAAAATTCTGATTTCGCACTCAGCAATATGTGAGAAAGAAGCAAATGTCAGACACAGCCTGTGATATCAAACAGGAGGAGCAATGTTAGCCAACACCCTGCTAAAATGTTTATTCTCTAACGAGAACGCAGAAAGAAGACAAGTCCTGAGGAGCTCATCTCCCATGATGGGGGGCAATGCAGCAGTCAAGTCAGTGGAGACAGGTATGTCTCCCACCTCACGTTGCTTCCTGGTCTATTTTCTAAGCACAATTGCCGGAGAGTAAGCTTGCCTAAGCACTTCAGGATGGCTGTGAGCTCTGCTCCCTGACAGCCTTCAATCTCTGCCAAGAGAAAAATTCAGGGAAAGCTTTTACTTTAACCCTGTGAAAAGTGAAATTCTGTCACACCACAGGTCAGAAAGGAAGCCAAAGGTGTCACTCAGGGCCACTATGTTGGAGAGCAGATCTTTGGGTGAGAGAAACATAAAGAAGAGTTCTGTTTTGTTTTTGTCTTGAGTCAGAGTCTCACTCCTGGCTGGAGTGCAATGACGTGATCCTGGCCACCATAGCCTCCACCTCCTGGGCCCAGGTGATCCTCCTGCTTTAGCCTTCCAAGTAGCAGGGATGACAGGCACATGCCACCACACCCAGCTAATTGTTCTATTTATTCAAGAAACAAGGTCTTGCCAGGTTACCCTGGCTGGCCTTGAACCCCTGGGCTCAGGCAATCCTCTCGCCTCCACCCCAGAATGCTGGAATTACAGGCGTGAGCTGCTGCACCCAGCTAAGAAGAATTATTTTCTTCCCTGCAGTTGTTTCCCTTCACATTACTCATGTGATGCTATCTCAGATGGCAGCTAAAAGTGAAGGCCTAAAGGGAAATGGGTCCAAAATGATCTGCTCCAAGCATTGAGGAAGAATACAAGTTGTAGTCAAGGTCTTTTCAAGATTCCACCCACGCTGCCAGCGCAGGTATATTCGGAGCCAGAAATCTGCCATTTGCCCGTTCAGATCCACCCTTCCCACCTCTCCAAGTTATCCCCTGGTCCAGGAGCCTGAGCCTCAAAGAGAAACTGTTGAGGACTAGCAGGTGGAAGAAGCAGAAGAGTTCTCAGTAGATGCAATCTCTACTCGTGGCTTCGGAGGCTACAGTGTATAACATGGAGAGCCCTGGCAAGAGAGAGATCAGATCATGGAGTTCGGGGATTTGTTCTCCTGGTTCCCTGCTGAGTAGCCCCAGATTAACTCTGAGATTTAACATAAGGTGCAAACTCCTTTCAAGACGGCTACCTCTAAAGAAACCCCCCCCCCTTTCCAGGGGTGAGTAATTGTCCCCTTCCTCCTCCCTTCAGGCCTAGAGGTGGTAAGAGGGCCACTCTTGGGTCCCTGAGGGCTGCATAATTCCTTGTGCTTTCCTCACAGACTTCCCACACTTTTGCAAGGAGTAGCTCTATCAAACCTTCCTTGAATTGCCCTAATTTGAGTCAGCCATCTTGGACCTAGAAAGGGGTCACATATCCTAAGTAATAAAGAATGTACATTTGCCTGGTGTGTGCCTTTAAGCATATATCCCTTAAGAAATGAGAAGAGGGGCAGTAATGTTAGTTTGATAAGAGACAGAAGGAAATTTTCAACCTTTATAAGCAATTGACAATAATATTCACATTTAGAACGGACTAGAGTCTAGTCTCTCTACCTCCTGAATCACTGTATTACAAGTAACTTTGATGCTTAGGAAAACGGTTAATTCTGCATAGAACCAAGGAAGCTTGTATAGTGTTCATAATGAAAAGAAACTGACAAATGCAAGAATTAGGCCCAGGAAGAACACTGTGACTCAACATCTGGAAGAGATACCACAGGTAGCAATGTTTGGCTTTTATTTGCTAGACGAAAGAGGCTTCTAGATGTCTAAAATGCCTCTGATCACCAAGATGTCAACAAATATTCATAATTCCATAGCAATAGCTAAGCACACACTGTCACGGTCATGCCTATTCTGGAAGCTACCTAACTGTAACCAGTTGAAATCAGGAACTAAAATGTCAGTTTGAACTAAAATTAGAGAACGATGATAGTTCAGAGTCAGAGAGACTTCTAGTTTGAGTTCTCTAAACCAACCTGTACGCAAGATGCTTTCCGTAGCACCTCTAAGAAGGGTCTAACCATTAGAAAACCATCAAACGGCTGCAAATTTATTGACTGAAAATTATGGTTTTCCCAGTGAGAACTTTCCATTTGCTACCAATTAGCCAATAAAGAAAAACTCTTTTATTTATTTCAGGCTTTTAACCACAAACAGAATTTGCATCTAGTGATTTCTTTTCTACGTATCCTATAAGATAACCCTCAAAATTCTTTCCATCACCACTGACTATCAGTACACATACACGCACACAAACACACACACACACACACACACACGAGAGAGAGAGAGAAAGACAGAGACAGAGAGAGAAAGACAAGAGAGAGACAAAGACTGAGAGACAGAGAAAGGCACACACACATCATGTACCCAACACACACACGCACACACACACAAACGCACACCTTTTCTCTTCTCTTCGTAAAAAATCTTTAGTTCCTAACCTGTTCTCATCTGGTATTTTTCTCTAATATTTTCCCTATCCTGGTTCTTGTCCTTTATACCCTTTCTGGTTTATCACTGCCCTCACCAAAGTAGCTAATCCTGCCACTATTTTTTATTCAGATAGTGGAGCTATTCTGGGACTGTATTGAAATGAAAGTGGTCAGGATTCTATTATCCTTCATATGATCCATCTGTCCAGGTTCAATCTATCTATTGACCATCACTCTTTGAATACAGCTGTTCAATTAGAGAGAATATCAAGTCTAAGAATGAAGAGCCTATTTTTATTATTTCATTTACTCCACCTCCCCCTCCTTCGGAAATGTTTAAGCCACCAGAACTAAATGCAGAGAGTGAGGTAATGCTATCAGAACGTGGTAACTCATCCCAGGTTCACAGTGACAAGCCCAGTTAGTTGTCCAGGTGATGGAGGGAGTCTCACGGGAGGAAAGGAAGCCTGTGAGCCAACACCTGTCCCCTGCACATTCCATTTCCACTCCAACTATCACTCAGGGACCCTTTTCCAGAGACAGCAGAATTTGCTAAGATATCTGCATATCACTTTTTTAAAAAAGTATTTGGAAATAGTTTATATTTTCAACTGATTCCAGAGAGACCTGGGTTTTACAGAAGTAAGCATTATAGAAATGCCACACAGGAGAGTGTCAAAGACCATGTGTCTGGTGAATTGCAGGGTGCAGGTTCTGACGCTTTCACAAAAGTCGAGAGTCTTTATAAGAGCAGGAGCAAAATCCCAGAGAGGGGATGAGAAAGCCCCCCAAAAGGTCTGCCGCTCTGCTGTGATAAAAGCTAACAGATGAAAACATGGAGCCCGTTCCCAGCTAGGATTTCAGCTGGCTTTGCAAGAAGGAAGGGAACTGGGCAGAATATAATTCCTGAGTCTCGAGAGGAAAGGAAGATTCCGTGCAAAAAATAAGACCAACCTTTATGAAGTGAAGCCTCCACCTATAATTTTCATGTTTATCAGCTGTGCCTCCCAGTGACAGGGAGGCCAGAAAACACTTTGAAGACATAGGTGTTAATCTGTGCGTTTACCTGTGGTTTAGAATACTACAGGAAAAATCTGGCAGAGAGCTCAGAATGCTGCATAAAACTTACATAATGAGCTTATTACCGATTCTTGGTGGAATTCTTGGCCACAATTCTAAAAGTGTTTATATTCATCAAATTATATTTTACGTTTTTGAAAAAAGAAACAAAAGGAATTTGAAGCATTTTACTAAAATAATTTTCTCAGCCGGGCGTGGTGACTCATGCCTATAATCCTAGCACTTTGGGAGGTTGAGGCAGGAGGATTGCTTGAGCCTAGGAGTTTGAGACCAGCCTGGGCAACATAATAAGATCTTGTATCTACAAAAAAAAAATCAAAGTTTTAGCTGGGCATGGTGGAGTGCACCTGGAGTTCCAGCTACTCAGGAGGCTGAAGCTGAAGAATCACTGGAGCCTAGGCGGTCAAGGCTGCAGTGAGCCATGACTGTACCACTGCACTTCACTGTAGCCTAGGCAACAGAGTAAGGCTGTGAAAAAAATAGTGTTTTCATACACAATAAGACTTGGTGGCTGTTGTTTATAGAGACAGAATTCAGAGAAAGGTAAAGTGAGGGTCAAATAACTAGGTCAAGCAAAGTAAGCTAGACAATTTAAAAACTTGGAGCTTCTTGAAGGGTAAAGCCACATGAGAATGCAGTCGGTTTGTGGGTAGATTTCAGTCTAGCTCAGCAGACCCTGGGGCTTCCCCAAACTATCTCTGAGCGTCAAGGACAGGTGGAGTGCATGTTTCCAGAGGCTATATCCGTCGCAACCAGAGGTTTCTGGCTGCTCTGATATGTTTTACTTGAAGCCCATATATAATTGTATTTGAAAACATTATACTGAAAAAACTCTCATCAACCCTGAGTTAAAAAAACAACCCAGATTCTCAGGAGAAGTGCTGTTTTTGTGCTACTGAAACTGACAATCCCCTGAGTGAAAGACCAACACTATCTTTTAACGTGTCTACAATTTCTGCAATTGGGATTTGCACATGGCTATTTCTTATAGCATCCCTTGGTAGAAAATGAAGGCATAATAACAAAGATTTCTTTGATAACAACAATTCCGAGGAGACTCACAATAATATGACCCAAGTATATAGTCCTCAGATAATTAAGATTGAGTGAAGGATACAATTTTAAGTATCTATATCCTAGGTGAATATATGGCCAGGCCGCATTTCTCCCAGCAGTACTCAACGAATAACGGTCTCTCGTTATTAAACCGTTAGACCAACGTGTCGAAGGCAGCATTACCTAGTAAGTAGATTTCCTAGATTGCGTTAGCCAATGCGTCCTTGAGTGGAAGGTACGTTGCACATTTTCTGTCTTGAAAAGTCTGAATTAAAACATATGCCCCTGCAACTACACACGCCAGGAGTGGACCCTGCATGCCCCCAGCCACCCCAGGCTTTCTCAGGAAGTAGTTATGATTCATCTCCATTGGTCTCTGCTTAGAGCAAAATTGACCTGTGGATAGAAATAAAAACCACATTAATATTTAAATAGAGTGGACCCTTCCTAAAGTTTCATTCTCGCTAATTCATTCTGTAGATTTTGACCAAGTAGAATGCTGAGATGTGACGTGGTTACTGATAGAATTAGAGGTCAGCAGGGCTCCATGGCTACACTACAAAGCAAAGTCAAGAGGTACACTCTTAATCTGTGACAATAGACTGTATTCTGGACTCCAGATAGAAGTAATAGCATAAAATGTTACAATATAAATGTAGTGATATCTATTAGGTTTGTGAAAATTGGCATATAGAACTTTCTGGAAAATCAGGTGGGGACTTTAGTGATCACTGCTGTCACATAACATCCTTCCTCTTTCTTTTTTTCCTTGCTGACAAAGCCCCAGTTTTGTGCTGGGAGTGAGATAAAGTCAGCACACTTTTTAAATAAAGAGGACAGATAATAAATATTTCCAGCTTTGCAGGTGACATGGTCTCTGTTACAACTATTTAACTGCAGTTTTAGAGCAAAAGGCAGTATAAACAATAGGTACATGGATGGCTGTAGCTGTGACCCAGTAAAATTTTCTTACAATATGGTCAGAGGGCTGGATTTGACCAGTGGGCTATGGTTTGCAGACTACTTGATTTATTTATTTATTTTTTTTTTTTTTTGAGTTGGCGTCTCACTCCGTCGCCCAGACTGGAGTGCAGTGGCCTCTCCCGGCCACCGCAGCCTCGACCCGCTGGGCTCCGGCGATCCTTCCGCCTCAGCCTTCCAAGTAGCTGGAACTACAGGAGCGTGCTTACCACACCTGGCTAAGTTTTTGATTTATTGTAGAGATGAGGTCTCACTAAGTTGCCCAGGCGGGTCTTGAACCCGCGGGCTCAGGCAATCCACTCACCTCAGCCTCCCAAGGTGTGGGATTACAGGCTGAGCCACTGAGCCCAGCTGCTTCTGGCTCTCATGTGGGTGAGGCCAATGAGAGGTAATGGCAGACCTGTAGGCACCACGCTGGCTGGAAGAAAGATCAATTAAGGAATTATTGCCCAGGCTTCCCCACTGTGGGCCACAGATTACTAGTGTCCCCGTCATGGGCTGACTTGTGTCCCTCCAGTCCATATGTTGAATTCCTAACCCTGAGTACTTCAGAATGTGACTGTATTTGGAGAGAGGGCCTTTAAGGAGGTAATTAACTAAAAATGAGATCATTTGGGAGCCCTGATATAACTGGTGGCCTTATAAGAAGAGGAGGCCAGGTGACAGAGTGAGACTCCAACTCAAAAAAAAAAAAAAAAGAAGAGGAAATTTGGATATAGATACATGCACAGAGGGAAGACTATGAAGGCATAGAGAGAAGATGGTTAGGAGAGAGAGACCTCGGAAGAAACCAACCCTGCCAGCATCTCGGTCTTATACTTCTAGTCTTTAGAAAATAAAGGGAAAAAAAGCCTTTGAGAAAATATATTTCCGTTGTCTAAGTCATTAGCCTATGCTACTTGGTTACAACAGCCCAAGCAAACTAATACAGTCAAAGCTGGAGCCCACGCCCCCTCCAGTTCTCTCTTTGGGTTTGAGTCACAGGCTCCTCCTCTTACCCTTCCAGGCTTAGGGGAAAGCAGTAAGGAGTCCCTTCTCTGGCTTTCCTATCACTGCTGGTTTCCCTAAACTGTGCCCACGCCTTTGTTGTATAACTGTCTGTATTCAATTATCTTCAATTACCTTGTTCAAGTACACCTGGTGTTTCTTGCAGGAACTTAGACAGATCCACTTGTTTCCCTCACAACCTGCCTGAACTATTCCTAAAATGTAATCCTACCTAGCAGAGACAAACCAGAACAGCCCGTCAGCTGAGCCTCTTCTGTCACATTACTGTGTAAAAAATTTCCATGGTGATAAGAAGCTTTTAGATTATGCAACCTAGCAGTTAACTCTGCAAAAATGAAGACACTGAGTTTGTTCAGTTGAGTAACATTGGCATTGTACTAGTGAGTGAGAAGGTGCACGCATGCACATGCTATGGAGAGAGTACTTTGAAGGTGGATATTTATAATTGTTTTCCCCATAGTACAAATGTGGCTATTAAAGATTTTCATGTGTACACACTTTAAAAACTGAGACATTTTGTGAGGCCAAGGCGAGAGGATTGCCTGAGCTCAGGGGTTCAAGACCAGCCTAGGCAAATTGGTGAGATCGCGTCTCTACAATAAATCAAAAAATGAGCCGGGCATGGTGGCACGTACCTGTAGTTCCAGCTACTTGGAAGGCTGAGTCAGAAGGATCACCTGAGCCCAGAAGGTCGAGGCTGCGGTGGCCATGAGAGTGCCACTGCTCTCCAGCCTGAATGACAGAGTGAGACTCCGACTCAAAACAAACAAACAAACAAACAACAACAAAAAAAAACTGAGAAATAGGGCTTTTCTAAAGTATTTAAAAATCTTAAATGTACAGTTTTAGAGATATACCTTTATCTCTCATTTCTATCTCTATGCATCTATGTAAAAATGGTACATTAACTAGATTTCCTTGCCTTTTTCCTTTTTCTAAGTTTGGTCAATGGCAAGCACTTTGGTTATAGTTTGAAAACCATGGCAGTTGAAAATGTGTTAGCAAACTTTCAACAAAACCTTTGCATAATTGGTGGATGTGGCTGAAAAAAAATGTCACAATTTAGTAATTACGGTCAATAGTGCCCTTCTTGCATTATCTCTGTAGCATTGTTTTAGCCATGATAGTCACAAAAGCCAAAATATGCTGAGCTCAGAAGCAGACTTTTGAATTGTATCACAATGTGTTAAACTTTTCTCTTTTTTTTTCTTTCTTTCCTTTTTTTTTTTTGAGTTGGCGTCTCACTCTGTCGCCCAGACGGGAGTGCAGTGGCCGCTCCCGGCCACCGCAGCCTCAACCTGCTGGGCTCCCGCCTCAGCCTTCCGAGTAGCCGGAATTACAGGCGCGCGCTACCACGCCTGGCTAATTTTTGACTTATTGTAGAGATGAGGTCTCGCCAAGTTTCCCCGGCGGGTCTCGAACCCGCGGGCTCAGGCAATCCACTCACCTCAGCCTCCCAAAGGCGCGGGATTATAGGCTGAGCCACCAAGCCCGGCTTAAACTAAACTTTTCATATGAATCGTATTCAGTTCAGTAACATATAAATATAAAATGACGCAATATATCTAAATAACAAAACTGTACATGTACCCCTTGAATCTGAAGTAAAATAATAAAATAAAATTGCATACAACCTCAATAGGACAGTAAAAAGCAAAAGGAGTCTATGTACCATCAAGAAAATAAGCGATATTATTTCATCTTTGCTTCAACCTTTAAAACTTTCTCTTGGTGTGTTTTTGTTTTTGTTTTTGTTTTTGTTTTTTTGAGTTGGAGTCTCACTCTGTCACCCAGACTGGAGTGCAGTGGCACACTCATGGTCATCGCAGCCTTGACCTGCTGGGCTCAGGCAATCCTTCTGCCTCAGTCTTCCAAGTAGATGGAATTACAGGCATGTGCTACCATACCCGCCTAATTTTTTGATTTATTGTAGAGATGGGGGGGGAGATCTCGCCAAGTTGCCCAGGCTGGTCTCGAACCCGTGGGCTCAGGCAGTACTTTCACTTCGGCCTCCCAAAGTGCTGGGATTATAGGCATGAGCCAGCGCGCCTGGCCCTCTTTGTGTGTTTTAATTACCATAATATGTTAGTTCAATAGTGCATGTTTATAACTTAAAAATAAATAACAAGTATTGGGAGTATCTTCTTAAAAATCTTTTACTGAATCTGGTGAGCCATCCAAGAAGCTTAGAAACTACTGAGCATTAAACCATAAGGGGCTGTAAAAAAAAAAAAAAAAATCCACTGTACTCCCAAATCTTAGAACTTGAGAGTCACCATTTCTGCCTTATTCAAACTGACTTCAAAGGAAACAGGGTGACGGGTGGAGGATGCGAAGGAGGACTGAAGGAAGACCGGCAGGGCCACACAGCCTTCCCGCATGAGTCAGGAGACTGTGCTCTTTGGGTTGAGCCACCAGCTCTCAGAAAGTTTGGAAAATATGTGGAATGTAGTGGGAGACCTAGGGGACCACCCACTAGCAAAAACCCAAGCGAAAGCCTTCCAAAGACAACAGGGGACAAAAGGGGGGTCAGCTCCTCCCAGCTCCACATCCTGAACAGCGCCGGGCGGGGTAGTGCAGCCTGCTTGTCCCACTGGGCTCGTCTCTTGCACGCATTCCTGACTGTCACATGGAGCATGAGCCTGGGGGATGAGTGTTATCACAGCAGGTGATGTTTGGAGGTGACAGAAAACACTCCAGTCACGTCAGAGAGAAGAGCCATTTAGCCAAGACTGGGGCAAGATACCCCTGAAGCCCAACTCCACAGGCCTTCTCTCTCCTGCTGCCAGCAGAGCGAGAATCCGGTTCCAGGCAGCACACTGCACGATGTGCTTCTTTATTGCCTGACCTTTCGGGCAAATGGCTATGAAAACACACTGGTGGAATGGAGACGTTGCTTTGAAATCAAAGCTGCTTCCAAACTGCTTTCCGCTATTGTTTCTTCAGGAGTCCTCACTGATTAAAATTAAAATCTGGCTACAAGACAAGGGGCCTGGAGCGATGTTCACTCCTTTACTTCTCTACAGATGCCGCCTGCTGCTTCCAGCTTTTCTCCTCAAAGGCAGGGTGAATTCAAATCAGCGTTCCAGCACTGAAGGAGCCACCAAGCAGTTTCATCTCCCTGTAAAAGTCTCTAGAGATCATCTGAATGCTTGAAGAAACCTTCTTTGCAATTATCTGAAAGGAACGGGGGATGTTAATAAGACATTCTTTCTGCTATCTACATTTACAATCACCCCTTTGAAGAATAAGAGCTGGTGTTTTGTTGTTGTTTTGGTTTGGTTTGTGTTTGTAATGTCCCTGAAGGGGTCTGACTAGATAATGGGACTCTTTAGTCAAGGGAGGTGAGCCCATCCCTAGTTTTGCCAGTCCCCATTATCCAGCCTCCTACGGAGCTCACAGGGGGCATTCTAAACACCAAGAACCTCCAGAAGAATGGAAGCACAAACTGCCCTGCCCCAAAACCACAAGGCGGGCGCCAGTGCTGTCAGATGCTGTCGGTTTGCAAAAAGGTGGCTTATAAAGGGCTTTCCTCTTTTTCATCCCTGCAAAGAATAAGAAGTCACACTGTCCCGAATCATTTTCCCAAGAGAACCCTCCAAATGGGTACCTGAAACATCCAAAAGCCTCTGACCGGGAGACATTTGTCATGTACTCAGCATACCATCCTCTCCAGCTTGTTGCAAAACCTGCCCGCCTCCACACTGTTAAGAATGGTGCCCACACTTTTAATCCATTCAGCTTTTTGAAAAATGAAGATGAGGCCTTGATTTACTGTGGTTTGCCTACCCTACTCTATCTCTATAACGTCAAGAGATTATTGGGCCTTGTGGCAGCCTGGTCCGTCATGTTTTATGGCTCGGGCCACTCCCATCTTGGTTGGGGAGCTAAGAGTGGAATTTTAACTATGAATTTCCTTGTGTTTAATAGGCTAAAGTTAAAAGGCCACGTTCTGCCTTCAGATATGCATGAACAACTTTCAACTGGAGTTACTCAAGTATATCTGATTTTAGTTAAAACACTCCAACACCCGGCACTATGAAACAACACACTTTTTTTCTTTTTAAACCTTCTTAATGTGTATGGGGGCGGGTGAAACAACATGTGTAAGTTCATCAACATTTTATTCACTCTTTTTGAGGAAATGTTTGGTTTTTTGTGGGGTTTTTTTGGTGGGCTTTTGTTGTTGTTGTTGTTGTTGTTGGAGTTGGAGTCTCACTCTGTCGCCCAGGCTGGAGTGCAGTGACACACTCACAGCCACCCCAGTGTTGACCCACTGGGCTCCGACGATCCTTCCGCCTCAGCCTTCCAAGTACCCAGAAGTACAGGCGCACGCTACCACGCCTGGCTAATTTTTGATTTAGTGTAGAGACAAGGTCTCACCAAGTTGCCCGGGCTGATCTCAAACCCATGGACTTGGACAATCCACTCACCTCGGCCTCCGAAAGTGCTGGGATTACAGACTGAGCCACCGAGCCTGGCCTAAATGTTTGGTTTTTAAAGGAACAAAGTCATTTGAACATTTTAATCTCCAATCCTGCTCATCTAGCCCATCTTTATACCCGTCACCCACTGAGCTTCTTCAAGCTTGTCTTGAAGGGCTCATGTGTTTTGACCCTTCTTGTTATTTAGGGGAGGCTGTGGAAGGGTAGGATACACAACAGGCCTGGACCCAGAAGAAGCAAGATCAGTGTTCAGTTCTGATGATAATGGTGTGTTTGAACTTGGGTGAATCAATCTTTCCCAGTACCTATTCATCTGTAAACTGTTGACTTTGCACTGCTATCATGTGAATTCAATAGACAACAGGCATACTTTTTTTTCAGAAAGTACTCTGTGGCATAAGAAAAAAATGTAAACAAATGAAAGCCCAATAATGATGGAGATAAGAGAAACTTACAGTCAAACAATGGTAGCAGGAGTATAAAATGACACAATTCCTTCAGAAAGCAATTGCAATGAATATTGATAACTTTGTGCATTTAAAATTGTCTTCTTTGATCCAATAATTCCACATATGAAAATTTATGTTAACCTCCATGTGTAAAGAATTTCTTCATAGCATTTTTATCATGGCAAACAAGTGAAAACAATCCAAATTTTAATCAAAGAAATGTTTAAACAAAATCATTATATATTCTTATATACTGCCCTTAGGTTAAATTCTTATAATGTTAAATAAACAAAAATTGAATCAAAATATATATTCTATATGAGCACACCTTTGTAACAAAAACAACAACAAAATAGCATTAAAAAGGACGGGAGGCCAGATGCAGTGGCTCACGCCTATAATCCTAGCACTTTGGGAGGTCGAGGTAAGAGGATTGCCTGACCTCACGGGTTCAAGGCCAGCCTGGGCAACTTGGTGAGACCTCATCTTTACAATAAATCAAGAAAAATTAGCTGGACGTAGTGGTGCATGCCTGTAGTTCCAGCTATTTGGAAGGCTGTGGCGGAAGGATCGCCTAAGCCCAGCAAGTTGCAGCTGCGGTGGCTGTGAGTGTGCCACTGCACTCCAACAAGCTGGGAGACAGAGTAAGACTCTGACTCAAAAAAAAAAAAAAAAAAGGACTGGAAAAAGTAGAACACTTTTTTCAGTAATAATTGGTAGGAGAAAACCAGAAAATGCTTTGGAAAGAAGGACTATATGAACTTTAGCTCTCTTAGAATTCTTAATATCATATACTTAGATAGCACTAAGTATATATATTGAATGAATTTTAAAAAGTGTTACACCTTAGCTTCTAATTAGCTAGAACACCCTGTTCGACTAACCTTCTAATTAGTCAAAGTTATACCTTAATTAGCCCTGCAAAATAGTTTTGAAACCTTTCTTGCAGCGGTTTTATCTTATTTTTCCATCCAGCTATCTGTAAGATCATAGAGATTCAGGCTAGTGCATTTGGCATTTGGTCAAATAGCAGAAGCTTAGATTTGGCCATTGTCACAAAGTACAACATCAAAGGAATTTTTTAACATCGCTCCCCACATACAGCATGGCCCATGTCATTTGATTCTCAAGAATGCGGAGCAGCGGGTGATGAATGTTCATGGCAGGAGAACCAATATATACATTTCCATCAACAGGAGAATGGGTGCAGGCCAGACTAGCAAGGGGTGATACACTCTAAGGGTAGAGTGCAAAGAAAGCTCATCAGCATATTATAGTCGATTATAAATAAGGAGGGACGTGCTATAAATGAAGTCTCATTAATATACAAAAAGAGACCAAATCATCCAAAATAGGCAACTCTGTGCACATTTGGTTTTGTAACCCACTGGAAATAACATTTATTGCCTTCAGATGAAAGCCAACTTTAGTAATATTCCTTTGTGATAATGTTATAAAATATCATTTTGTATTTCCAGCCTGTTCCGCAGGCCTGGCTATGGCTCACTTATTAGCAGAGCACCTTACTCAGACACAGTAAAGTTGTCTACCAGGGAAACAGAAGATAGTTTGTATTGAGACAGCCCACATAGAAAATGAATTTTACAGAAAGGAGGAATAATGGGAGTGTTTTCTCACATCTGAGTTCACTTATAGAACAAAAGACCAAACATGCACCTCAATTACAGGAAATTAAAAGCCCCTTGCAAGCTCATAAAATCATCCAAGTTTAGAAACGAAAGGTAGTTTAAAAATCTTCTAATGTCCCCCTCACACACACAACACACAGCACACACATACATACACACACAGAGCACAGACTTTTTATACATGAGGAGACAGTGAGTTTAGGAATTTTTTCAAATTCACCCAACCTGTAAATGGTAGAGTCAGGATTCAAATCCAGGTCACTTGTCTCTCTCTGTTGTTCCTGCCTCAATACCCCTCAAATACCACAGGGATTTCACAAGTACTGTTCATTGGACATTTGAGAAGCAGTGTAACATAATCGTAAGAACTTTGGAGTCAGACTCGAGTTTAAATTCCGACTTGTTCACTTACTTATGTGTGGCCTTGGACAAGTCAACTAATGTCTCTGAACCTCAAACTAATCTATAAAGCAAACAGCATAAACCCTGCCCCACGGTGTGGTGGTGAGAACAAATGAGATATTGTATGTCAAGTGCCACTCAGGGGTTCTGAAACACTGTGGGAACTCAGTGAGCAGTGTCTATCATTACTATCACATTACTTCCTCGAAGACGGACCCAAAGCCCTGAACTTTCAGCCTCAGTCTGGAAAAAGGAATATGGTCCACGAGAATCATCCTTCTTGTCAAAGGCTATATGGATATTTCTGTTCTTGGCTGTACCCAGCTGGAATAAATCTAATTCAATCTGGACCATTTAATGCCTGGCACCATTTTTATATTAATCTCATCAGTTGTTATGTTCACTTTCTAGTTTATCCAAACAATCCACGTTTAGAGGCTAGTGACCAAAGTTGCCAATAAAATAGACTTATCTTGAAAACACCAGGATCCTTCTGAAGGAATGTCAATATACACACACAGGACGCAGCAAAGTTCGATAAGGGTTTGATCATTGGCTGGGATGCCAGCTCAGCTGTAAACTCACCCAATACTATTTTGGGGTATTCACATCTATATGTACTTGATATCCCAGCCACCCTGCCATCCACAAGGTCTGAATGTCCTTTATGGAGTGAACTTGATCCTCCCATTTCACTTTTGGTCTCTCTCCAGAGTAGCTAATGTGTTGGCATAGTTCTGCCATTTGTCAGCCAGAAGTCTGGTTACACATTTGCTCGTCAATCTAAACCTAACCTAGTCTCCTACGAGCACTTGGGGTTTCGTGTAAATCAACCAGACGTTCTGTCATTCACCAGCAATATCTCTCCATAGTGTTCTACACCCATGTGCCTTCATGAAATATTTCATTATGCCTGTGGAAGAAATATTCAAATGAATGTGCTTTTTCAGGGATGGTGACACCAGAATGTTTTAAATCTGTTCATTACCACAGCAAGGATAAATGGCATTTCTGCCAAAGACTTTTGATCACGGGTGCAGTCATGCATGTCAGCACTTTCTGAAACTAAAGGTTCTACCCTGAGAGGTAAGTAGTATAATGCATGGCTAACAAATACAAGCCCGAATTTCGGAGCTGAGTGTTTCTTGTCAGTGTCACTGATCTTTTCCAACAGACGCTGCCTTAGGGAGTTTGTAATGTAATTTCTACTCCCTTGACATTAATGTCCAGGTGAGTCTGACCCCAAGGTTTGTTAAAGAGCAGATCCTTATTAACTTAGCATGCTTTATTGTGATTTTTCTTACATTTGGATTCACACATGCTTTTAACAGCTGCATTTTTAAAATCTGTTATGGTTTAAGGACAATATTTCATAGTCATATTAATTTACTATTTAGTAAAATATTTTAATAATCAGTTGAATAGTCTCTTGTTAAGAAGAGTTGAAGATATTTGTTCTTGATTGTAGTAATTAATTGTAAGAGATTTTTAAAAAATCAGTGATTAAACTATATCTTCACTAATGCCTGTAGCATTTTCAAGAGGCACAAAGGAACTGAAAATTTAAAGAAGAAAATAAGTATTAATTCCCACTGATGTGCATGACATTGGGCCAGTTAACTTCAGTATCTCTGGATTATAAATTGGTGTTTTGATGTAGAGCTAATACATCAGAATCATGGAGAAAATGAAGAGGGAAGGGCTTCCAACCCAGGTTATCTGCAAAGAGAGCATTTTATTCCTACAAGTGTCTGAAAAATGCCTCGTATCATTATTATTCACAGTGAGAACTGTAAGTATGACCACCAGGGCTGTAAAAGAAAAAAAAATCCAGTATCTGTGAGAGGCCATTCAGCCAAATAATGTATCCTCTAAAATTAAAAACTCACAGGCAAAGCTATATTGTATTGGCTCACAAAATGCCTCAAATGGACAAAATAGAGATTCTGGTCAGAGAGTAATCGTTTTCTTCTCCTGTTTTGCATTCTGGACAGGCTCAGCAGATCATAGTTAAAGTTTTTTTAATACCGGATTTTGAATGTAAGGTCATTTGGTCATGGTACAAATATTGGTGTCTGCCTCAGGAAAATTTTGTGCCTTAGTGAAACGCAGAAATGTCTTTCTCCTCAGACTTCTTGCCTCTTCATTCCCATTCATTCCCATTGCAGCCTCTTCCGCTGTCTGACTTACTCCCTCTAGTGTTTCCTGAATGAAGTACAGTTTCTAAAATTCAGTTTACTAATAAGCAAAATATTATTGCAGTCACTCGTTTTCCCTAGTTACCACACACTAAAGCCAACTTACCACCAGATGTTTTGGACTTGAGCTGTAGATGATAGCAAGAATTTCTTATCTGAGAGTCTCAACCTTACTGGAATCTTGTATTCCAACTTCAGATCCCCAAAGGGGGCATTTACTTCTAATCTGATCAGTAGGGTTAGGTTCCTTCTCTGCCTTTCAATCCCTGTATTCTAATTTACCTTTACCATGATATACAGAAGGGGAAAAGATACTCTAATGAGCTAAAGCGTGCAAGCTGGCATTTCTTTGACATATTTCCCAGGGGTAGAACTCACACTCTGATTCTTCTAAATTACCCAAGAGGTACAAGGTATTTTGACTAAAAAAAATGATTTTTTAATGGTCTTACAAAAATCTTAGGCATATTTTCTGCCACAGAAGCTCTTAAACCAGGAGGAATAACCACTTGGGAGATGTATTGCTTATGGGTACTTTTTCTTTACAAAGAAGAAAATATACTTCCAAAGCTGTCAGCTGCCATTGCTGCTATTTGGAAATCAGCCATAGTCAATTATAATAGCTAACTATAGGCCAAGGTCAGCTGGGGATCCGCTCAGCCTGCTCACAGGCATGGCACCCAGACCTGGCTTTGGTGCATGGTCCTGCCAACCCAGCCAGGCCAGCCCAGCTTGCTATTTTCAGCTTTTTGACTGGCATTCCCAAAAGGAGGTCCTTGACTGTCCTTTATGCTACTGGTATTCGGTTTTGAACTTGGCCATTCTGAATCATTATCTACTCTATGCACTAACTGCTTTCCGCCTTCAAAATATTCTATCTCTATTCTATCCCCATAGGAAGTTGGTAGATATGTCAGTTTGTAATAGTAAAACAATTATTTTGTTCGGCAACACAAAGCTTACCCACACATACAGCTCTGCGGCCTCAAGTTACTTCAACCAAGTGCCTGAACAAGAAACCACAGGTTTATTTAGCCACCTCCTTCATTTGGATCTGTTGTTGATCCTCTCTTATTCCATGTCCACTGTCATTACATGTCATCCACTTTTGCCTAGACTGCTATAATCACTAGTTAACCAATCTCCCTGTCAATTCACTAACGTTCTTTATCTTTCAAAGATAACCGACATAAGGTATCTTTCAAAATGTCCAATCAGAATGCCTTTATCTTTCATTTAAAATCCCAACTATCTTTCTGTTTTGTGCTGCTATAACTGAATACCTCAGCCTAGGTAATTCATAATGAAGAGAACTTTACCATCTTACAGTTCTGGAGCCAATCCTGGAAGTTCAAGGTTGAGGGCCTGGCATCTGGGATGGGTTTTCTTGCTGCATTATTCCATGATGGAAGGCAGAAGGGCAAGTGAGAACAAGAGATAGACAAAGGGGCCTGAACTTGTCTTTTTATAAGGAACATACTCCCACAATAATGGCATTAGTCTATTCACGAAGGCAGAGCCCTTATGGCCTAATCATCTCTTAAAGGTCCCATCTCTTAATTGTTATATTGGTGATTAAGTTTCCAGCACAGGAACTTTGGGGGACACATTCAAACACAAACAGCACATCTCTTATTATTTCCTTTGTACTGTCTTTCTATCTTTCCCTCATCACGTAAATATATCCTATGCTTTGGCCAAACTATCTACTGTTCCCCAAACCCATAGTGCTCTTTCATGTCTCCAGATCTGCCTTGTGATCTACTTTTCCTCAAGATTCAGTGCGAGCATTACTTTTGGATGGAACTTTCCTAGCACCTCTCTTCTTTTTTTTTTTTTTTGAGTTGGAGTCTGACTCAGATGCCCAGACTGGAGTGCAGTGGCCGCTCCCGGCCACCGCAGCCTCGACCTGCTGGGCTCTGGCGATCCTTCCGTCTCAGCCTTCCAAGTAGCTGGAACTACAGGCGCGCGCTACCACACCCGGTTAATTTTTTGATTTATTGTAGAGATGAGGTCTCGCCAAGTTGCCCAGGTGGGTCTCAAACCCACGGGCTCAGGCAATCCACTTACCTCAGCCTCCCAAGGCGTGGGATTACAGGCTGAGCCACCGAGCCCGGCTGAAATAAAGTTTATTATTCACCTTTCACAGAGGGAAAGGGTGCCGACACTCCCAGGCAAGTGTGGC
>CAUYQG010187221.1:0-12657 GCA_963574415.1 Tarsius wallacei
GGATTTATGGTAGAAAATATGTGTCTGGGGATGGGGAGACACTTCTTATCAACAAGGGTGCCTGAACGAGGCATATTTGTATACCTAACCCTTAACTGTACCCCACAATATCATAATAAAAAATATTGAATAATAAAAAAAAAAAAGAAAGAATAGTACAGCCAGGCTCAGTGGCTCAGCCTGTAATCCCACACTTTGAGAGGCTGAGGTGAGTGGATTGCCTAAGCCCGAGGGTTCGAGACCGGCTGGGCAACTTGGCAAGACCTCATCTCCACAATTAAAAAAAAAAAAAAAAAAAAAACCAGCCGGTCATGGTAGCACATACCTGTATTTCCAGCTATTCGGAAGGCTGAGGCGGAAGGATCGCCAGAGCCCAGCAGGTCGAGGCTGCGGTGGCCGGGAGCGGCCACTTCACTCCAGTCTGGGCGACAGAGTGAGACTCCTACTCAAAAAAAAAAAAAAAAAAGTCAAACTAGCTAGGCAGGGTGGCTCATACCTATAATCCCAGATACTCAGGAGACTGAAGTAGAAGGACTGCTTGAGCCCAGGAGCTTGAGACCAGCCTGGGCAACACAGCAAGACCCCATTTCTACAAAATTATTTGTAGAGAATGGGTGTGGTGGTGCACCTGTAGTCTCAGCTATTCAGGAGGCTGAGGTGGGAGGGTTGCTTGAGTCCAGGAGTTCAAGGCTACAATAAGCTATGATCACAGCAATTGACCCTGTGTGATAGAAGGAGGAAATAAACCAATAAAAATGTAAAAAGAGAAAAAATAAATCAAACTAGTAGTGAAAAATGTAAGGGAAAAAGATGAATCTGGCTTGAATTTTATTCAAGTCATTATTTTGATCTTTAAAAATTTTCAAGGAAAACTTTGTGTTAGCCTAATGTAAGTCAATGGAAAACTGAATAACCTCTTAGTTGAAATATAAATGCTATAATTCATAGAAACTAAGGTAATTTTAAATTATAAAAGGAAAATTCTGTATGAACACTTTTTCGCTAACATCACCATTATGTATATTTTAATTTTTTAAATTAATACATATTTTTAAAATTTCAAATTTAAACACTTAATAAGCCTTAAAACAGGAAACAAATAAACAAGACTGAAGAGGCCTAAATGAATGCTCCCAAATGGAGTTCTACCTACTTCAGCAGCCCCAACCTCTTCATGGTTATTCACTCTATTTCTGCAGCAAAATGGCTTGACTATTCATCAGTTTACTACCATTCCTCTCCTAAAGAACTCAATCACCTACTGGCCTCATTTCCATTTCAAAACACATAATGGACACTGGCAGAATGGGCATGGAGAGAAATAAGTATCTTGTTGTTAGTAAAAGGATCCAAATTAGCTTCCAAAAGTCTTAGCAACTCTGTATGTAATTAAAACAAAACAAATATTGTGGCTAGATCATAAAATGAAACACTAAAAAAAAAATTATATTTTTCTCTTACCTAAGCAGTAATTCTCTGAGTTTCACAAAAAGCTCCTTACTTTGAAAATGTAGAAAAATCAATGCTTGAGTTATCTTCAATAATTCTATTGGTTTATAATTATCCAAATGTTTATTTAGAACTGAAGCAATTCTAAAAAGAATTTTTAAAAAGGAAAAAATAAATAAATTTACAAATAAAAAGAATGACAGAACATATATTATAACCAGTTCACTAATTTATTTATTAAACATTTACTGTGGAGCTTCCAGTCAGACACTCTGCTCTGTACTGAAGAAACAACAATGAGCAAAGTTTTCTATTCTTGAAAAATTGTCTCAAGATGGCACTAGAAGTATAAACAAAACAGAATGAAATAAGAGCAATCAATGAAGTGTGAATGAAAGAATATTCAATTATCAATAGTAAGAGAGAAAAGCATAGTTTTACTTCCTTGGTAAATCTCACAGAGAAGCCATCAAATTCCACATCCTCCCATAACAAAACCTTTACCAAGAGTTACTAACAATTAGCAAAACTGATTTAACTTCCTCCCTTAAATCCACTGGCCCTCAAATGGAGATGCTTACAAGCAGTGGGAAATGCTAAGAGGCAGTAAATTGGAAGAAATGGGACAGAAGATTTTTTTTTTAGAGACAAGGTCTCACCAAGTTGCTCAGGCCGTTATTGAACCCCTGGGCTCAGGCAATCCTCTCAACTCTTCCTTCCAAAGTGCTGGGATTACAGGCATGAACCACCATGCCTGACCTTCAAAGAAATATTAAGATAAAGGAACAGCAAGCCAGATGCAGTAGCTCACACCTGTAATTCCAGTACTTTGGAAGGCCAAGATAAGAAAATTGCTTAAGCCCAGGAATTCAAGACCAGTCTAGACAATATAGCAAGACCTTCTCTACCAAAAAGTACAAAAATTAGCTGGGTGTGGTAGCACACACCTGTAGTGCCTGGCTACTTGCGAGGTTGAGGCGAGAGAATCACTTGAGCCTAGAAGTACAACGTTACTCTCTACTTTACCAGATTATAATGCTCTGTCTGAGTATAACAACAGCACCAGATAAAATAAAAGATGTTATAAACAATTGTCATCTCTATTCTGCAAATTAAACTAGAACATAAACAACGCCTTGAGTGTTAATTTTTTATTTCTTCAAAACAACAGCTGGATTATAGAAAAAAAAAATTCTTCCTCAGAAAAAATAGTTACTTGTGAATGACAACTAACTTAACACCATAAGTTTCACAAAAGAGTACCTTTTAATCAGATGTGAATTTCTGCTTTCCATCTCTTCCATTGCTCCCACCACTGCCAGGGCTTGCTGGCTGGTCAGCTCCTCTGACATCAATAATAACGTTGATTTAAGTCTAGAAGCAAAGAAAAATGTTTTTATGTTGAAAATTGAAATATTTGCTTGTAAAATTTTTTTTTTTTTTTGAGTTGGCGTCTCACTCCGTTGCCCAGACTGGAGTGCAGTGGCCACTCCCGGCCACCGCAGCCTCGACCTGCTGGGCTCCGGCGATTCTTCTGCTTCAGCCTTCCGAGTAGCCGGAACTACAGGCATGCGCTACCATGCCCGGCTAATTTTTTCGATTTATTGTAGAGATGAGGTTTCGCCTGCCCAGGCGGGTCTTGAACCCGCGGGCTCAGGCAATCCGCTCACCTCAGCCTCCCAAGGCACGGGATTACAGGCTGGGCCACCGAGCCCAGCCACCTTCATTTTTTAACCATGTTTCAGCCGAGTTTTAAATTCCAGGTTGGCAGTGGTTTCCTTTCAGCACTTTTTTTTTTTTTTAGTTGGAGGCTCACTCTGTCGCCCAGACTGGAGTGCAGTGGCTGCTCCTGGCCACCGCAGCCTCGACCTGCTGGGCTTCGGCGATCCTCCTGACTCAGCCTTCCAAGTAGCTGGAACTACAGGCGCACGATACCACACCCGGCTAATTTTTTGATTTATTGTAGAGATGAGGTCTTGCCAAGTTGCCCAGGCGGGTCTCAAACCCGCGGGCTCAGGCAATCCACTCACCTCAGCCTCCCAAGGCGCAGGATTACAGGCTGAGCCACCGAGCCCAGCTCCTTTCAGCACTTTGAAGGTATCCTACATTGTCCTCAGACTTCCATGATCTCTTTTGAGAAGTCAATTTTCAGTTCTATTCTTGCTCCATTTAAAGTGTTTTTCACGAGTTGCTTTGAAACTATGTTTTTCACTAGTTTGGCAGTGGTGTGCCTAGGTGTAGCCTTCTTTTTATTCACCTCCTTTGGGAGTCTTAGAGTTTCTTGCATCTGTGGCTTGACGTCTTGTCAATTTGGAAGTGCTCAGCCATTATTTTTTCAACTATTGCTTCTGGTGTATTATGTCCTTTTCTTCTGGGGCTGCAATTAACACATGTTAAACTGTTTCACAATGCCTCGTATTTCTCTCACGTTCTTGTCTATATTTTCCATCCTGTCTTTTCTTCCTTGCTTTGGCTTGAGCATTTCCTGCTACCACAATTCTAGTTCATGAATCGTTTTTTTCTGCTGTGTCTAATCTGGTGTCAAATCTATTTATTGAGTTATTAGTTTTGGTTATATTTTTTAGTTCTATAACTTCTATTTGGTTCTTTTGATAACTTCTAGCTTTTGAAAACTTTCCATCTTAATATCTATATCTTAAACATGAATCATAGTATTTTCCAATCCAATTATTTTTATTTTTAGAGATGGTCTCAATTCTGTCGCCTAGGTTGGAGTGCAGTGGTGTAATCATAGCTCACTGCAGCCTCTAACTCCTGGGCTCAAGTGATCCTCCCATCTCAGCCTCTCAAGTAGCTGGGACTACAGACACATACCACCATGTCTGGCTAACAAATCTAATATCTGTATCACCTGTGGGTTTGTTTCCATTATCTGACTTTGGTTTTGTCGTGTTTCTTGGTTTTCTTTCATTGACTCTGTTTGGTGATATGCCAGGTAATTTTCCATTGAACACCAGACTCTGTGTTTGAAGTCACAGAGGGCCGCGCATGGTGGCTCAGCCTGTAATCCCAGCACTTTGGGAGACTGAGGCGAAAGTATCGCCTGAGCCCAGGGGTTCGAGACCAGCCTGGGCAACTTGGTGAGACCTTGTGTCTACAATAAATCACAAAAACTAGCTGGGCGTGGTGGCATGCATCTGTACATCTGTAGTTCCAGCTACTTGGAAGGCTGAGACGGAAGGATCACCTGAGCCCAGCAGGTCAAGGATGCGGTGGCTGAGAGCATGCCACAGCACTCCAGTCTGGGTGACAAGAGTGAGACTCCAACCCAATAAAAAGAAAAGAAAAAAAGAAAAGTCACAGAGGCTCTGGAGGATTTTATCTTCCACCAAAAAATGGTTTAATTTTCTTCTGACTGGCAGTTAGAGTTGGGGAGATTACTTGGTATCAACTAGGACTTGAGAGAAACTGAGGCTGGATTTCAGGCTTTGTGAGAATTGGTCTATTTCAGATTTGCCTTAATCCTAGAGCATGGTTTACATTTATTTTGAGGGTGTACATATGTACCTGATAATCTGGAGATCCAACGTATGGTCACTGTGATGATGAAAGGATTAATCATGTGTGACAGTATGATAAGAACACAAACCACCAGATTAAATCTGGCAAGGGAATCCAGGAAGGCATACTGAAGGAGGTGTCCCATGAACTGGTCTTTGTGCCAATTGGGATTTCAGTCAACTACATGTATCAGCAACCAATTGAAGTGGCTTAACTAATAGGGATTCATCTTTCTCATTAAACAAGAAACCTGAGCTGGAACAACCATTTGACATGAGGTGCTCAAAGGGGTCTCAAATGAAAACCGGGACTATTTACTAGGCCTGTCTTCCTTGGATAGCTCTGGATTTCCTTTTTCTTTTTTTTTTCCCCTTCTGCATCTTGAGAATGCCAAAACTGCAGCTTATCTTTCTAGTCTCTTAGCAACCACTTTTTTGGGAAGTGGTTTCTTGGCCTCTCCTCTCTGAGCAGCTCGGAATTTAGCAAGCACTTTGAGGGCAATGGCTGTATAGAATGTCGGGCTCCCCCCTCTTTGGCTTTCTTTTCTCAGAGTTCTTCAGCCCAGAAGCCCTGGTAGCCCTGTACCCCTGTGGTTTCTTTCCAACCCTATGAAATGGCAATAGTCCAGGTGTTTAATGTTTGAATATGCCCTGAGGGGGAAAGTGATAAAGAAGGTCCCTCTGACTTTAGCATGCTCCCCGCTTTCGAAGCTCTTGGCCCCTCAATTTCAGGTGGTCTTGGCTACTCTACAAAGCTTGCAGATAGATTTTATTTTGCATTTTTTCTAGTCTGCATAGTTGTTTTCTGCAGGAGCGTTGTTTTGACACAAACTGCTCCATCATAACTGGCAGCAGAGATTACAACAATGTTGTGAATGCCTATGCGCCCGACTGGACATTAGGGAGTCTTCCCTGAGCTCAAGGCTGGGTCAGCACCCCCCTTTGCACCTGTAGTCCATGCAGTGACTCTCACATTCCGCCGATTGCTGTTGCCTTCCACTTGTCGGTCTCCCCACTAGACACAAGCAACCTGAGGGCAGAAGGGGCATGAGCAAACACATGCTGAGTCAATGCCAACTCAGGGCTTTACTCAGCACTGACTCCTCACAGTCCACAGAGACCACAGGTTCCTGAGAACAAAAAGAAGCCAACATCAGGGCAGAGGGCACTGGGAAACTGAGAGAATGGCACCAGCCTTTGGATTCTTCCCCCACCTTCCCCCAGCCTTTGGATTTTTATGAATGACTCCTGGAAACACAGCTCAGGGCATCCTGGCCAGGTGCCAGCTGGCTGCCCTAGCTTGAGAGCAGCTGCTGAGGCATGCCCAGGCTTGAGGGGCTTGCTGGCCTTGCATGCAGGAGAGAGAGGGGCAAGCTTCGCCCATGCATGTATCACGCACAGGGGCCTGTGCAGGTATGTGTCACCTGGTGAGAATGGCCTTCTGCATCTGTAAAATTGTAATGGCAGATGACATTGACTGGTACTGACATGCCACTCACTCTGCTCAAGTCTCATTCACATCACCAGGTGTCAGCAAAATGATTCTGATCTGTACATGAGGAGAATGAGCCGCAGAGAATGTCATGAATGGTCACATAGGAAGTGGCTGAGCTGCGGCCTTAGGCAGCCTGACTCTGCGCCCATGGGCATGGCCACCAGGCTCTGCCACCTCCCAGCACCCCTGTAGAAGAGGTTCTGAAGTCATACCCAGGCTGCATTTCTGAAAATATGGTCAGTTTGGTATGTGGCTCTGAGCTGTCTATTCTAGCAGTCCCCTTTCCAGCTGCTCTGCTGCCAAGCCTCCCTGCCCTGCCAATCTCCAACACACTGCCACTGGGATTCAACCAAAGTCACTCCCTGGCATGGTCGGGGATGTGCGACATGAAATCAATTCAAATTTTCCAAGGTCCTTCAGCTCGAGCTCACTTCCCACCCTCTATTATGGTCACCATCTCCTCACAGCAACACACACATGCCTGTGTGGATGTACACATGCGTGCACACACACGTGTCATGTGTGTACATGCATACAAGTAGATGGGCACACATGCACACAACCATACACAGAAATGCTCCATCCCTCCGACCTCCCATTTCACAGAGTCACCCTGCACTCCCTACCCCTGCCTCTCTGTGGGCTCACGGCTCCATCTCTCATCCACATGCTACCTACTAGGTTCATACCCAGCTAACAAGATGAGGCAGATCCATGCAGTGCCCTCTCAATAGGCATTCTCCTCTCCCTATTATGAGAGCAAAGGCTTTATTCTGGGACCATGTGCTTGGGTCCAAAACCTCCGGCTACCAGCAAGGGGTAGCCATGGGGTCCAGCTCAAAAGTCTACCCCCTCCCTCGATCAAGCTTGACTGACGTTTGGTTTTTCAGCCTTCATCTTCTACTCCTTCCTTCCTGGACTGTAAACCCAAAGCCTAGAAATGGAGCTGTTATCTTACAACACAAGCACAAGCACCACACTCTAGGATGGTAGAGCAGGAAGCTAGAAGGAGCCCTGCCTTCTCAAGGGGCTGCTCCAGTCCTACACCGCTCCTTCCACATCTCTTGCTTTGGAAGAACAATAAATTCCCAAGGGGTAAGCCACTACATTTGGGTGCCGATACATGTAGCTGACTGAAATTCTAATTGGTACAAGGACCAGCTCATGTGACAACCCCTCCAGTGAACCTTCCTGGGTTCTCCTGCCAGATTTAATCTGGTGTTCTTTTTTATTTATTTATTGAGAAGACAGAAAAGCTCCCACAGTGGGAGGGGACCCAAGGGGGTTGCCTCTCTGTATTCTTATCACATGTGATGGGTCCCTCATCACCGCAGTTAAAATGCATTGTGTCTCCAGATCATAAGGTACACCTGTCTGACATTCACAATAAAATATAAGGCCGGGCACAGTGGCTCAAGTCTGTAATCCCAGCACTTTGGGAGGCCGAGGCGAGAGGATTGCCTGAGCTCAGCGATTCAAAACTAGCCTGGGCAACTTGGTGAAACCTAGTTTCTACAATAAATCAAAAAAATTAGCTAGGCATGGTGGCACGCATCTGTGGTTCCAGCTACTTGGAAGGCTGAGGCGGAAGGATCACCTGAACCCAGCAGGTCGAAGCTGTGGTGGCTGTGAGCGTGCCAATGTACTCAAGTCTGGGCAACAGAGTGAGACTCCAACTCAAAAAATAAAATAAAATATAAATTTCCTGGGGCAGGCCCATCTTGCTTGCCCAGGTATGACCCATATTTTTTAGCCTACTGCCTGGCAAGATGTTTCTGCGTGATGTGGAAGGGGAAGAGGAAGAGAAATCACTCATGTAGTCTGGGTTCACGTCTTACCTGCCATGTCTTAGCTCTGCGATGCTAACTTACCTCTTTAAGCCGCTGTTACTCCATTTATAAAACTACAATCATAGTCATCTCCTGGGTGTTTCAAAGTTCAAATGAGTTAATCCATATGAAAAGATTTGGAGACGGAAAAGGACCACTGTACAAATGGAAATTATCATCAACGTCAGTGTCTGCTAACAGTTGCTGAATCAGAGCCTTGTCATTCACTTAGGATCACAAATATCAACACACACACACGCGCACACACACACGCACGCACGCACACACACACACCACAGGCATGAGCAAATCTCTTAAGCCAAAGAAACTTGAACTTTCCCTGGAGGCCACCCAAACCAACCTTAACCACAAGATAGTTCATGCTGATGACATGGTGCTGATTTGAGAAAGAGTTGAGGTTCTATATGTTGTTTTCCTTGGGCCAAACATGGTGTCATCATATTGTTTATTAGTATTTGGATCCCCCATCCCCCATCCCTGAGACACAGGGTAGGCCTTCACATGGCTTAACAAGTGAGAAAGCTGGAAACAAAAGAACCTTCCAACCAAGGCTGTCTAACTTGGGATTTGGAGAACAACATGCTGGCCCCCTCCCAGTGCCTGCAACGAGCAGAGGGACCCTGCTCCAGGCCTGTGCAGAAAATAGACCACCACACCTGGCTCAGGGATGGCTCAAGGTGGGCAACCAGGGGGCCAAGTCCAGGTTCAAGGGGTCCCAGCCCTCTCTCCATCATGACTCGCAAACGGTCAGTATCCAGGTTGCCTGTTCATGCAACAGACATTGCTTGAGTACCTACTTTGGATTAGACCCTGGGCTCAGCCCTGGAAGCACAGATTGGACCCTGAGTTCAAAGAGTCCCCAGCATGGTAGAAGCATTAGGTAAGGCATGGAAAAGAAACAAGCAGCTATGGGGTCCCTTCTCAGGCCACACGCTGTATTTGATGCTTTCAAAAGTTGTATTTAATTCCTACACCAACCCTTTGAGGTATTTACTTATTTAAACAGGTTTGACCAGCTTTACCAGTTTAAGGCACAAATAAAGTCTATTTTTAATTTCCAAATGACTTTCTTACCAGCACCTCTCAGATAAGCAGGAAGGTTATCATATCTCTCTCTCTGTCTCTCTCTCTCTCTCTCTCTCCCCTCCCACCCTTCCATCTTCTTTCTCTCTGTCCTTTCCTCCTTCTTGCCTCCTGCTTAGAGAGAGGAGAACCTCAAAGCAGCCTGATCGTGGTCCTGGGTTTTACCTGCCAATGCTTCTGCAACACACTGACACATGGTTGGATGCCATCCTTACCCAGATATGTCATCCTGCACATTTGGTCTGGCAGCAACCTCTTGGGAAAATGGCTGGGGGTGGGGAGAGAAGGTTATCCCCAGGGCTATAGCCATCCGGTGGGGCTGGGCTCGTGCCCTTTAACAAGCAGGGTTAGCACAAGTTCCCAGACAGACCACAGTTGTTCTTTAGGGCATACAACTCAGCACCACCCATCTGGCCAGGGCGAGTATAGATCATTTCTCTCCAGATTCCCTTTGTTCCTCCCACGCCCTAACAGGCTCTGATTTGCAAGAAATGCCACATCTCCATCTTGGGCCTCTCCCTTCCTTGACTGGTACAGAACAACAGGTGCTGCGTTCCAGGGCCTAGTCCAAATTTGGGACTGAATTTCCCAACAGCAAGCAGCAAATGCAAACAGAGACACTTGGGGTGTTATTATCACCCCCATTAAAAAGGAGAAAAGCGAGACTAAGAGGGATGAAGTGACTCGGTCAAAGCTACATGGTTGGGAAGTGGCAGGACCAAGAGTCAAGCCCAGGTCTGTTGGATTCCAAGTGCTGGATTCCAGTTCGGGTCGTCCCAAATCAGAGCTGATAAAAGGCTTTGGGTACAACTATTTTGTCTCAGAGGTGACTCCAGCACTGTCAGGGTAGCTAGAAGATGAGGTAGGGAGAGGAGATTAGTAAAGAGTACCCTAGCCAGGCACGATGGCTCATGCCTATAATCCCAGCACTTTGGGAGGCTGAGGTGAGAGGACTGCCTGAGCCCATGGGTTCAAGACCAGCCTGGGCAACTTGGTGAGACCTCATTTCTACAATAAATCAAAAAATTAGCTGGGTGTGGTGGCACGCACCTGTAGTTCCAGCTACTTGGAAGACTGAGGTGAAAGGATCACCTGAGACCAGCAGGTCGAGGCTGCGGTGGCCATGAGGGTGCCACTGCACTCCAGCCTGGGTGACAGAGTGAGAGACTCCAATTCAAAAAAAAAAAAAGAATACCCTAATGTACAGGTGATCCCTTTAGGCAAGTGGGGCTCAATCTCAAGGCCCCTCTGAGAGACTGTGTAGACTACAACTAGAATGATCTCACTGAGGGGCAAGGGAGCTGGGATATTTATCCATCAACTCCTGTCCTTCACTGGGTATGCACACTTCCGGGGGACTGTGAACTGCTCAGGACTTCCTGCCTGCAAGCTTCCTCTGCAAGCCAGAGAAGGCCTCAGGCAGAGACAACTCTGTAATAGCTGCTTTCCCTCAGGGTACAGGATGGCCAAGCAGTGGGAAATCCAGGAGCAGACTCTGGTGTTGGGCCTAAGGGCAGATCCAGGAGCTTGTTGTTCAGGCAGCAGCTTGCCAGGCACAGGACTGGCCATGGGGCAAGACTCCTTGGAGGATGGCAAGGGGGCAGTGGGGTCGCAACCCCTGGGCAGCCTTGGGGCAGGACTCCAGCCTCACCTGTTGGATGGTAGGGGTAGGGAGGGATATACTTTTTCCTAACTGGGAGACCTAGTGGATTGGAGTCTAACTGGAGCAGGGAAGAGTAGGCTGTGGGGCCCTGCTCAGGCTAAACACAAGTCATGTCCCAAGGACAGAGCCAGAAGAGCTCAGGGCAGGTCCTGAAAACGGGGGTGAGACTCCATGTTGGTTAAGAAGATGTTTAGCTTCCAGTGACAAAAAACTTGAATACAGGCAGCCTAAATCAGTAGGGTCTGGTGTTCTCACTTAATATGATCCCTGAAAGCAGAGAGTGGCTAACCTAGCCTTGTGGCTCAATCCGGGGTTGGTGGGTGAGCTGACATCTAGATCACCCTCTTGTCTTAAAATCTAATAAGATCACTGTTGCCCCAACCAGCATACCAGGGTTCAAGGTAGACAGAAGGAAACAGGATCTTGCCAGTCTCTGAGGTTTCCTGGCACTGACCCCAAAGGTCTCTGCTCATTGGCTAAACTTGAGACCCATGGCCACATGCCTGGGAGTACCATGAAGAAAAGTGAGGTGAGATTTATATAACATCCACAGAGAAGGCTGAGAGGGAAGGCATCCCGGGAGAGCACCAAGGACAGGGTAAGTGCTCACTTCTGGGCTCCTCCCCACCAGGCAGCCCATGGCAAGGGTACGAAGGGGCTCAGGATAGAAGGTACAGAACCCAGTCTCTTTCCTGGTGCTCAGGAAGAGTTTGTTAACATTGCTGCATAATAATCACTCCAAATCCTAGTGGCTTAAAACAACATAAAACACACACAAAAAACAAACAATCCCACATCTCTCCAAAGAAGATGTGTGAATGGCCAACAAGCACATGAGAAGATGTTCAGCATCATTAATTAGTCAAATCCACAATAAGATGCCACTCATAGCCATTGGAATGGCTATTAAAAAAACAAAACCAAAAAATAAACAGAAAAAAAGTAGTGCTGGCAAGGATATAGAGATGGCAGCTTTATACACTATTGCAGGGAATGCCAAATGGTGCAGCTGCTGTGGAAAACAGTAGCATTCATTCCTTAAAAAATTAAAAATAGAATTACCATATGACTCAGCAATCCCACTTCTTGGTTCCTACCTCAAATAATTGAAAGAAGGACTCGAACAGATATTTACGCACCCATGATCATGGCAGTATTATTCACAATAGCCAAAAGGTAGAAGCAACCCAAGTTTCCACCTACAGAAGAATGGTTAAGTACATTGTGGTCTATCCACACAGCGGAATATTATTCAGTCTTAAAAAGGAAGGAAATTCTAACACATGCTACAACATGAATGAAACTTGAGGACATCAGGCTGAGTGAAAAGTCAGACACGGGAGGACAAATGTTGTATGATCCTATTCATTTGAGGTCCCTAGAGGAGTCAAATTTATAGGGACAGAAAGTAGAATGAGGGGTGCCAGGGGCTGGGGGAGGAAGAAATGAGGACTTCGTGTTTAACAGGGACAGAGTTTCAGTTTGAGAAGAGGAAATTGTCCTGGAGATGAATGGTGGTGATGTGTACATAACAACATGAATGTAGCTAATGCTACTGAAATGTACACATAAGAATGATTAAGATGGTCAATTTTA
>CAUYQG010187226.1:0-33824 GCA_963574415.1 Tarsius wallacei
AAACTTTACTATAAAGCTACAATAATCAAAACAGCTTGGTATTGGTACAGGAACAGGCATTTAGACCAATGGGATAGAATTGAGATTCCAGAAACAAAACCTCAATTTCTCAACTAACTCGCCTTCGACAAAGCCTCCACCACCAACTAGTGGGAGAGCAGAACCTATTCAGCAAATGTTACTGGGAAAACTGGCTGGCCATATGCAGAAGATTGAAACAGGACCCCTACTATCCCCATACACAAAAATCAACTCTAAAAGGATCAGAGACCTAAACATAAAACCTCAAACTATAGGAATCTTAGAAAATGCAGGAGACACCCTTATGGAAATTGGAACTTGCAGCCAATTCCTGATCAAAACCCAAAGTGCCCAGGCTATAAGAGATAAGGTAGACAAGTGGGATCTCATCAAACTGACAAGCTTCTGCAAAACCAAAGAAACCATCAAGTGAGCAGGGAGACACCCCACAGACTGGGAAAAAAATATTTGCCAATTCTATGTCTGACAAAGGCCTAACATCTAGGATCTACAAGAAACTCAAATGTACTGAAAACTAAGAAACAAACAGCCCCATTACAAAGCGGTCAAAAATATGAATAGACAGTTCTCAAAAGAAGATGCACAAGCAGCCAATAAATACATGAAAAAATGTTCAGCTTCACTAGTCATCAATGAAATGCAAATTAAAACTACACTGAGATATCACCTAACTCCAGTCAGAATGGTCATCTTCAGTTACTAAAAAAATAACAGATACTAGAGAGGATGTGGTGAAAAGGGAACATTTTTATACTGTTTGTGGGAATGTAAACTAGTACAGCCTCTGTAGAAAACAGCGTGGCAATTCCTAAAAGTTCTAAAAATCAACCTTCCATATGACCCCACAATCCCCTTACTGGGAATATACCTGAGAGAATTCAAATCACTCTACAAAAAAAATACCTGCACAAGTATGTTTATTGCAGCATTGTTCACAATAGCAAGAACAAGCAACCAACCATGTTGCCCATCAAAAGAGGACTGGATAAAAAAAAATTGGGGTACATGCACACAATAGAATATTACGTAGTCATAAAGGAACAAAATCATGAACTTCATAGCCACCTGGATGACCTTAGAGTCTATAGTATTGAGGGATCTTTCACAGAATCAAAGAAGTGAGCATCACATGTTCTCACTCATAAGTGAACCTTGAACAACTATTGTAGTACTATATGAAAAGAATTGACAGTAATGGCAAAGTATGGGGGGGAAGCAGGGAGGTGGGATTGACAGTCATTGGAATCTGCCTGGGGAAGGGGGGGGCACATCTCATCAACAAGGGTACCTGCATAATGAATATTTGTATACATAAGCTGAATCATACCCCAAAATTTTAAAATAAAAAATTTAAAAGTTTAAAAAAATAAAAGAAAACAAGAAAAAATTTATTCTCTAAAAAAAAAAAAAAAAAAGGAAAAATTTTAAACTCAGTAAAGGAGATGCAAAGCATAATACAAAACTACAGCAGTAGGCTACACCAAGTGGGAGGAAACATCTTGGCAACGGAAGACCAGTCCTTCAAACTAACCCAGTCAGACAAATAGACCAAAAAAAAACAAAAAAACAAAAAAAAAAACTATGAAGACTGAACAAAGCTACAAGAAATATGAAATTATGTTAAAAAAACCAAACCTATGAAACATAAACATTCCAGAGGGAGAAGTTAAAGTAAAACATACAGAAAAACTATTTGAGGAAATAATTCAAAAAAAGTTCCCTGGTCTTGAAATAGGCCTAGACATACAGATACAAGAAGCCCAAAGAACTCCTGCAAAATACATTGGGAGAAAAACTTTACCAAGGCATATTGTCAGAGTCTCCAAAATCAACAAGAAAGAAAATATCCTAATAGCAGTAAGAGAGAAGAACCAAACCACTTACAAAGGAAAGGGCATTTAGAAAACTTCTCAGAAAACTTCTCAACAGAAACCTTACAAGCCAGAAGAGAATAGGGGCCTATTTTCAACCTCCTTAAAGGAAACAAAAAAAAATGCCAGCCAAGAATCTTATATTTAGTAAAACTAAGTTTCATAAGCTGACAAATAAACATTAAAGGAATTTGTTGCCACCTAACTGGCTCTATAAGAGATGGCCAAAAGTGTTTAAAATTTAGATATGAAATGACAGCCCTCACTATCACAAAAGATCACATAAATACAAAGCTCTTCAGAGTCCATAAGGCAAGTACAGATTCAAATACCCAAATCCGCTAGCTTACGATACTATGTCTGGAACAACACCTCACATGGCAATATTAACTCTGAACGTAAATGGTCTAAATGCACCACTTAAAAGAATCAGAGTAACAAATTGGATTTTTCAAAAAGATCCAACCATATGCTTCCTAGCAGACACATTGGCCCAAGACAGTCACAGACTCAAAATAAATGAGTGAAAATAAATAAATCAGGTTAATGAAAACCAAAAACAAGCAGGAGTAGGCATTCTTGTATCAGGCAACTCAGACTTTAAACCAAAAGCAGTTTAAAAAAATTTTTTTAAAGACAAAAAAGAGCATTATATTATAATAATAAAGGGCGCAACTCAACAAGAAGACTTAACTGCCTTAAACATATACTCACCAAACAATGGAGCACCCAAACTCATGAAACAAACACTATGTAACCTAGAAAACATATAAATAATACTACCATAATAGCGGGTGACTTGAACACCCTATTGACATCTCTAGACAGATCATCGAAGCAGAAAATTAACAGAGAAACACTGTACTTAAACTGGACTACAGACCAAACGAACTTAACAGAAATCTACAGAACTTTCCACCCAACAACTGCAGAATTTACATTCTTCTCACCTTTGCAAGGAAATTATCCAAAATAGACCATATGTTTGGTCATAAATCAAGTCTCAATAATGTTTAAAACATCAAATATTACCAAGCATCTTCTCAGACTACAATGGAATTAAATTAAAAATCAACACCAAGAGGCATTCCCAAATCTACAGTACTACATGGAACTGAAAACTCACTCTTGAATGACCCTTAGGTAAACAGGTAAATTGAGGCAGAAATTTTAAAAATTATTTAAACAAATGAAAATAGTGACACAACATGCCAAATCATCTAGGTTACAGCAAAAGCGGTTCTGAGAGAAAAGTTTAAAGCATTAAAATCCTGGGTCAAAAAGCAAGAAATTGGAAATCAACAGTTTAACTTTTCTAGCAGAAGAAAATGAATAACAAAGATAAGAGTAGAACTAAATGACATTAAGGTCAAAACAAAAAAAATACAATGAAACGATGACACAAATTTTCCTTTGAAAAGATTAACGAATGTAACAGATCACTAACAAGGCTAATCAACAATAAAAAGAGAAGATTCAAATAAATTTAATCATAAATGACAGAGGTGACATAACAACTGATACCACCGAAATAAAAAGTGATCATCAGAGACTACTAAGGACACCTCTGTTCATGGTAACAAGCTAGAAAACCTAGAGGAAATGGATAAATTCCTGGAAACATACATCTTTCCAATACTGAACCAGAAAGAAATAGATACTCTGAATAGACCAATGACAAGTAATGAAATTGAATTAGTAATTTGAAAAAATTCCCACAAACAAATGCCAACAGCCAGTTGGATTCACAGTCAAATTTGTTCAGACCTGCAAGGAAAAGCTGATTCCAATCCTACTGAAACTATTCCTGAAAATCAAGGAGGAGGAACTCCTCTCTAACTCATTCTATGAAACCAGTATTGCACTGATACCAAAATCAGGAAAGAACACAATACAAATAAAGAAAACTACCAGCCGATTTCCCTGATGAATATAGATGTAAAATTCTTAAAAAATACTAGTGAACTGAATTCAACAGCATATAAAAGAAAATCCATCAAAACCAAGCAGGATTTTTTCCAACAATGCAAAGATTGTTGAATGTACGCTAAGCCACCACAAAAAAAGAAGCGCCAGGCTGAGTGGCTCAGCCTGTAATCCCGTGCTTTGGGAGCCTGAGGTGAGTGGATTGCCTAAGCCCATGGGTTCGAGACCCACCTGGGCAACTTGGTAAGACTTCATCTCTACAATAAATCAAAAAATTAGCCGGGTATGGTAGCGTGCGCCTGTAGTTCCAGCTACTTGGAAGGCTGAGGCGGAAGGATCGCCGGAGCCCAGCAGGTCGAGGCTGCGGTAGCTAGGAGTGGCCACTGCACTCCAGTCTGGGCGGCAGAGTGAGACTCCAATTCAAAAACAGCAGCAACAACAACAACAACAACAACAACAGAAGCAAAAAATTTAAAAAAAGAAAGATCCTCTCAAAAGATGCAGAAATGGCATTTGACAAAATCCAATATCCCTTCGTGATAAAAGCCCTGAACAAACTAGGCATCAAAAGAACATATCTCAAAACAATAAGAGCTATGTATGACAAACTCACAGTCAACATCATCCTTAATCAGGAAAATTGAAAATATTCTCCTTCAGAACTGAAACAGGACAAGGATGTACACTTGCATCACTCTTATTCAACATTTTATTGTAAGTTCTAGCAAGAGCAATCTGGCATGATAAATAAAGCAAGAAATAAAAGGCATTCAAATTTCCAAATAAGAAGTCAAACTATCTCTGTTCATAAATGATATAATTGTTTACCTAGAAAACCCTGTAGACTCCTCCAAGAAGCTTCCAGACCTGATAAATTACTTCAGTAAAGTCTCAGGATACAAAATCAATGTACAAAAATCTGTTGCATTCTTATCCAACAAGAATGCTCAATCTATGAACCAAATCAGGAGCTCAACCCCATTCACACTAGCCACAAAAAATGTGAAATATCTATGAATACACCTAACTAAGGAAGGGAAAGATCTTTACAAGGAGAACTACAAAACATTGATGAGTGAAATCATTGATAGCACAAACAAATGGAAGAACTTCTGATGTTTATGAATTGAAAAAATCCATACTGCTAAAATAACCATACTACCCAAGGAATCTACAGATTCAATGCAATCCAGATCAAAATACCAACTTTGTTCTTCACAGAACTAGAAAAAACAATCTTAAAATTTATATGGAACCAAAAAAAAAGCCCAAATAGCCAAAGCAATTCCAAGGAAAAAAAGGCAATTGTGAAGGCATCACACTGCCTGACTTCACATTATACTATATGGCTATAGTAATCAAAACAACATGGTACTGCTTTAAGATAGACAGGTAGATCAGTAGAACAGCATAGAAAGTCCAGAAATAAAACCATATGCCTACAACCAACTGATCTTTGGCAAAGCTGACAAAAATAAACTTTGGAGCAAGGAAACTCTCTTCAATAAGTAGTGCTAAAAAAAATTAGCTAGCCATAGGAAGAAAAATGAAACTAGATCCCTATCTCTCACCATGTACAAAATTAACTCAAGATAAATTAAAGACTCATATGTAAAATCTAAAACTATAATCTAGAAGAAAACCTAGGAAACACTCTTTTGGACATTGATTGAGGCAAAGAATTTATGATGAAAACCACAAAAGCAATTGCAACAAAAACAAAAATACACACTTGGGACTTGGTTAAACTACAAAGCTCCTGCACAGCAAAAGAAATAATTAATAGAGCACATAGAAAACCTATGAATGGGAGAAAATATTTGAAAATTATGTCTCAAAGGGCTAATATCCAGAATTTATAAGGAACTCAAACAATTCAACATAAAACAAATAAACAATTCCATCAAAAAGTAGGCAGAGGACATAAATAGAGACAAAGAAATACAAGTGACCAAAAAGCATGAAAAAATGCTCAACATCACTAATCATCAGATAAATGAAAATTCAAACCATAATGAAATATCACCTCATAACAGTCAAAATGATTGCTATTATAAAGTCAAAGAACAACAATATTGGCACAGATGCAGAGAAAAGGGAACACACCTTCACTGTTGGTGGGATTGTAAACTAGTCCAACTTCTATGGAAAACAGTATGGTGATTTCTCAAAGAACTAAAAATTGAATTATCATTTGGTCCATGAACCCCAATATTAGGGATCAGCCCAAAGGAAAATCAATCAATACATTACTAAGGTACTTGTGCTCATTATGTCTGTGGCAGCACAATTCACAATAGCAAAGTCATGGAACCAATCTAAGTGTCCAAAAATAATTGACTGGATAAAGGAAATGTTATGCAGCTATAGAAAATTATAAAACCATGTCCTTTTCAGCAACATGGATGGAGGCTCAGATCATCATCCTAACTGAACTGATTCAGAAACAGAAAACCAAACACTGCATGTTATTACTTATATGGGGGAGCTAAATGGCCACAACGATGGAAATAATAGACACAGGGGATACTACCAAGTGGGGAGCTGGGCAAGATAAAGGTTTAGAAATTATCTTGTACAAGATTCACTATTTGGAGAATGGGTCATTTGAAACCCAATCCCCACCACTACACAATATGTTCATGTAACAAACATGAACATCCACCCCTGCATCTCAAATGAAAATTTTTAAAAGTTTATTTTAAAAATATATGCCAAAATAAACCAACAAAGAGCAAGAGTAGCTGGACTTGTATCAGATAAAATAGATTTCAAGACAAAAATAAAAAAGAAACAAATAAGGTCATTATAATATGAAAAGGGGTTGATTCAACAAGAGGACATAACATTGTAAATATATATACATGCACCTAACACAGAAGCACCCAGTTATATAAAGCATGTATTATCAGAGTTAAATAGAAAGATAGAGCCCAATACAATAACAGCTGGGGACTTAAAGAGCCCACTTTCAGTCTTGGACAGATTATTCAGTCAGAAAAGTCAACAAAGAAACATCAGTCTTAATCTGCTCCACAGACCAACTATTCCTTTTTTTTTTTTTTAATATTTTTTATTTTAAAGATATGGAGTACAATTCAGGGTTAGGTATACAAATATTCATTATGAATTGTTGATGAGTTGTGTCACTCCCTCTCCTGGCAGTTTCCTTCAACTCCCAATCCCACCCCTCTCCCCTGGCAGTTTCACACTACTGCCAATCCCTTTCTTATAGTGTTATGATCATTGTTCATGGTCCACTCATGAGTGAGACCATACGGTACTCTGTTCTTGTTTCTGTGATAGATCACTGAGTATGATAGACTCTAAATTCTTCCAAGTTGCCACAAAGTCCATAAGTTTGTCCTTCTTTATGGCTGCATAACATTCCATTGTGTATATGTACCATAGTTATTTTTTATGAGCAGCATGGTTGGTTCCATGTTTTTGCTATTGTGAATAGAGCTGCAACAAACATGCATGTGCAGGTATCTTTTTGGTAGTATGATTTGAGTTTCTCTGGGTACATTTCCAATGGGAGGTTGCTAGGTCATATCGAAGGTCAATTTCTAGTTCTTTCAGAAATCACCACTGTCTTCGAAAGAGGTTAAACTAGTTTGCATTCCCACCAGCAGTATGGAAGTGTTCCTTTTTCTCTGTATCCCGGCCAGCATCTGATGTTGTTTGTTTTATTAAAGATGGCCATTCTTACTGGGGTTAGGTGGTATCTCAGTGGGGTCTTGATTTACATTTCTCTGATTATTAGTGAAGCTGAGCATTTGTTCATGTGTGTGTTGGCTGCTTATATGTCTTCTTTTCAGAATTGTCTCTTCATGCCTTTTGCCCAATTTTTAATGGGGCTGTTTGGTTTTTACTTTTTGGCGCATTTGAGTTCCTTGTAGATCCTAGATATTAGGCCTTTGTCAGATACAGATGGCAAATATTTTTTTCCCATTCTGTGAGCTGTCTCCCTACTCTCTTGATGGTTTCTTTTCTTTGCAGAAGATCATCAGTTTGATGCAGTCCCACTTGTTTATCTTATTTCTTATGGTACGAACACTTAGGGTTTTGATCAGGAATTGGTTTTCAGTTCCAATTTCCATAAGGGTGTTTCCTGCATTTTCTAAGACTCTTATAGTTTGAGGTTTTACTTTTAGGTCTTTGATCCATGTAGAGTTAATTTTTGTGTATGGTGATAGGTAGGGGTTCTGTTTTTATCTTCTGCATGTGATCAGCCAGTTTTTCCAGCACCATTTATTGAATAGGTTCTCCTCTCCCCAGTGGTTGATGTTGGAAGCTTGTGTTGTTACAGTTTGAAATAATGAAGTCTTGTTCAATCACTATTATATATACATTTAATTAACATATATAACCTAGAAGCACTCATATTATGAGAGACACTAGAATAGATATTGGCAGAGAATGAACAGATGATTTGCATTTCTCATCTGATATTTACTCCGAAACATATGCTCATTAAAAAGTGTCAAGAGTTTCTGTCTTTGTGTGTGTGTGTGTGTGTGTGTGTGTGTGTATGTGTGTGTGTCTGTTGTGTGAGCACAATTATATTGTAATTAAAGTGACACAACCAAAGTGCAGAGCACTATGTGTACTATTTATTGTATAATTGTATTGTGATTTGTATCTATTACAGCAAAACATCATAACAAAATAAATGTGTAAAAGACAGTTGCATTCTTACACACCAACAACAAGCAGGCAGAGAAACAAATAAAAAGCACAAACAAATCTTTAAAAATAAAAAATAAAAAAGAAATTATATCAAGTATCTTCTTTGACTACAATGGAATGAAACTAGAAATCAATAACAAGAGGAACTCAAGAAAACATAAAAACACATGAAAATTAAACAATGTGCTTCTGAATGACCACTGGGTCAATGAATAAATTAAGAAGATAATTGGAACATTTATTGAAACAAATGGAAATGAAAACATGAAATATCAAAATCTATGGCTATAACAAAAGCAATACTAAGAATAAAATGCCTACATCACAAAAGTAGAAAAACATCAAATAAACAACCTAATGATGCTGATGTATCTTACAGAATTAGTAAAGCAAGGGTAAACCAAATACAAAATTATAAAAATCAGAACAGAAATAAATGAAATTAAAACAAATAAAAACATAAAAGATCAATACAACAAAAAGTAGTTTTTGGAAAAGATAATCAACAAACCTTTAGACAGACTAAGATTTCATACTCAAGTAAATAAAATCAGAGATGAAAAAGGAGACATTACAACTGATATTGCAGAAAGTCAACGTATAGTTAAAGAATACTATGAGCAGCTATATGCTAAGAAATGGAAAACTCAGAATAAATAAATTCCAAGACACATAAAACCCATCAACACTGAACTATGATGAAATCCAAAACTTGAATAGATCAATAACAATTAACAAAATACAAGTCACAGTAAAAATCCTCTCATTAAAAAAAAGCCTGGACCCCAATGGTTTCGTTGCTGAGTTTTACCAAACATTTAACAAATACTAATGTCAATCCTACCCAAACTAGTCTAAAAAAAACAGATGAGGAGGCAATACTTCCAAATTCATTTTATGAGTCCAGAATTACCCTGACAGCAAAACCAGATAAAGATACAACAGGAATAACAACAACAAAAAGATAATTATAGGCCAATGTCTCTGATAAACGTTGTTAAAATCCTCAACAAAATATTAGCCAAATAAATCAACAATGCATTAAAAAGTTCATTCATAATGATAAAGTGAAATTTATTCCAAGGATGCAAGAATGGTTCAATATATGCAAATTGATCAATGTGATACATCACATCAACAGAATAAAACCAGAAGACATATGGTCATTTCAATGATGCTGAAAAAGAATTCAATAAAATTCAACATCCCTTAAAAATAAAAGCCCCCAAAAACCTGGGTATAAAAGGTACATACCTAAGTACAATTAAAATCCATCTATATATGATAGACCCAAAGCTAGTATCATACTGAATGAGTAAAAACAGATTTTCTTCTAAGATCTGGAACAAATCAAAGTTGTCTGCATTCATCATTGTTATTAAACACAGTATTGAAAGTCCTACCTAGAACAGTTAAACAACAGAAAAAAAAATAAAAGGCATCCAAATTAGAACAGAAGACGTCAAATTATACTTTTTTGCAGAAGATACAATATTATATTTAGGAAAACCTACAGACTCCACCAAAAAACTTTTAGAACTTATATACAAATTCAGTAATTATAGAATACAAAATTTGTATACAAAAATCAGCAGCATTTCTGTATGCCACTAATGATTGATCTGAAAAATAACTCAAGACAGTAACTGTATTTACAATGATTAACAAACAAAATAAAATATCTAGAAATTAACAACCAAAGAAGTAGAATGTCTCTGTAATAAAAACTATAAATTATTTGATGAGAGAAATTGACGAGGGAACCAAAAATTTAAAAGGTATCCCATGTTTATCCATGTTTACAGATTCAAAGAATCAATATTGCTAAATTTTCTATACTACCCAAAGAATTCTGCAATTTCTATAAAAATACCAATGACATTTGTCAATGAATAGACATTAGTTATTGAATACACCAATAACAACTAACAAGATACAAGCCACAAGATAACAGTCTCTCATCTGAGAAAAGTCTGGGATCCATAATAGCTAACATTTTTCTGAGCAAAAAGAACAAAACTGGAGGAATCATGTTACCTGGCTCCGAATTATGCCACAAAGCTATAGTGACCCAAACAGTATGGTACTGGCATAAAAATAGACACACAGATCAATGAAAATGAATAGTGATATCAGAAATAAATTCATACATTTACAGTGAAGTCATTCTTGGCAAAAGTGCCTTGAATATACATTGGGAAAGGACATCTCTTCAATAAATGATGCTGTGAAAACTGAATATCCATATGCAAAGAAATAGTACTAGACCCCTGCTTTGACTATATATAGCAATCAAATCAAAATCTATGAAAGACTTAAATCTAAGACTGAAACATAAAAAAACTAAAAGAGAACATTAGGGAAACTCTCTAGGACATTTATCTGGTCAAAGATTCTTGAGTAATACCTCAAAAGCACAGGCAATCAAAGCAAAGTCGAACAAATAGGATCATCACAAGTTAAAAAGCTTCTGAACAGTAAATGAAACAACAAACTGAAGAGACAATACGTTGAATGGGAGAAAAATATTTGTAGATTTCCCACCTGACAGAGATTAATAACCTGAATATATAAGGAGCTCAAACAATAGGAAAAAATCAGATAATCTGTCCAAAAATGGGGAAAATATCTGAATAGATATTTCTCCAAAGAAAACATACAAATAACCAACAGATATGTGAGAAAATTTTCAACCATATTAATCAGAGAAGTGCAAATCAAAACTACAGTGAGATATGATCTCATCCTAGTTAAAATGGCTGTCATAAAAAGCACAGGCAATAAATGGATGCTGAAGAGAATGTAGAGAAAGAGTAACACTAATACATTGTTGGTGAGACTGTAAATTATTTCAGCCACTATGGGAACAGTATGGTGGTTCCTTAAAAAACTAAAAACAGAACTATCACATGATCCAGCAAGCCCACTGCTATGTATAAACTCAAAAGAAAGGAAATCAGTAACAAAGAGATATCTGCACTTCCATGTTTATTGCAGCCTTATTCACAAGTGCCAAGATTTAGAGTCAACCTAAGTGTCCACTAACAGATAACTAGAAAATGTGATACATATACACAGTGGAATGTTATGCAGCCATAAAAAGAATAAAATCTGTGCATTTTCAACTGGATGAAACTGGAGAACATTGTTAAGTAATATAAACCAGGCAATTTTCATATGTTCTCATTTATATATGGGAGCTAAAATTAAAATTCAAACCTCATGGACATAGAGAGTATAATTATGGCTACCAAAGGCTAGGAAGAGTAGTGAGGGAGGAATGTGAATGGCTAATGGGTACAAAATATAACTAAATAGAATAAATGAGATCTAGAATTTGATAGCACAGCAGGGGGACTACAGTCAACAGTAATTTATTGTATACTTTCAAATAACTAAAAGAGTGGAACTGAAATGTTCCAGACGCATAGAAATGATAAATGCTAGAGGTGATAGATATTCCTGTTACCTTGATATGGCAATTTCACATTGTATACCTGTATCAAAATATCCCATATACTTCATAAATATATATACCTACTGTGTCCCCATAAAGATATAAAATTAAATTCAAAGATTTTAAAAAGAAAAAGAAAGTGGTTTCAAAAAGTAAAAAAGTAACTGAAAGTCAATATTAGAAAACTTTAGTATAAATGTCTATACATGAACTAATGATAAAGCAAACCATGCACAAGTACCATATTTTGAAAGTGGTTTTCTTCATTTTTTTTATTAATGATTTGATAGTGACAAAGTTAACTTACAAGGTTCTGATGTAAAGAAGTTCTCCATGTTTTGACTGATAAAATATAAAACACGTCTGTTGAATACCACTGTCTTGAATTTTATACATTTAAATAGAAGAATTTTTGATCGTTTTAAAAAAGTTAACACATATGTATTTGTGTATCCATGTCTACACAAGCAGGCATATGCATGTGTGTGTCATATATAAAATAATGAGAATCTTCTAATTATTTATTTTATTTCTCAAAACAAAGGTTAAATAGAAATTGTGTCTCCTGATGGACATTTTTTTCTGTGCAATTCATTTTCTTATTAATATAACATTTGTTCTGTCATTATAACTTTAGAACATTTTTCAGGTCTTTAATGTTTGCTATAAAATGTAACTATCCATGCATTCATGTATCAATTATCTGTTAATTAAAACTAGCTAAAAAATGAGTAAATCCATGCTAACTTTCATTAAATACTAATATCTTACAGTGTTGAGGAGCTTAGATAAACAGACTACAAAAATTCTATTTTTAAAAAGTGTTTTGTAAGATGCAATAATTTAACTAAAATGAAGAATATTTTAAAGCTGAAAAATCAGATATGTGACATGTCAACGATATGTATTAATATAGATATGGTTTTTCACTTTTTACCTCCTGGAAAGGTTAACAATGATAACCATATATCATGTTTAACACCATATATAATTTTATGTTTTATTTTTAAAATATGCATCACACTCACATACACATGCAAGATATAATGGTAATAAAAATGTAAGAAAGAACTGGTATACAATTTGTGTGCTTACCTTTAGAGGAACTGAGAAACTATTTCAGAAAAGAGATTGGTTTTAAAAGTTGGATCAAGAGCAGTTAAATCCAATCAAATTTATTTTTTAAAACTGAAAGCCTAAATACTGCTGCATGATCATTTCAAAGAAAAAACTACTGCAGTATTTTAAAAATAAATGGCAATATAATTTGGCCCAGATAAACAAAAAAAATATGAGTCGAACCATGTGGTAATTAGACAGGTCTTTACAGAACGAGGTAAAATATATTCACCTATAACCCTGTCAACAGCTTAGAATTTACAGAAAATCATATTTAAACTAAAAGTGTCACTATGAAATTAGAATGGCTTGCTTCTATAGAAATATTTTCACCAAGGCAAATAATACAAAGATAGGTAGAAAACACATAAAAGAAGTTCTAGGAGAATAACTTATGAAAAACCAAAATCAAGGTCATTTCCTTGGTACAGGCATTATTATTATCATTATCATTATCATTATTATTTTTTAAATTTATTGTCATGCTGTACTTTTTCTTAAATCCAAACGTTGGATGCATACATACTCAGAAAATAGCCCTGAAAGTCATTCTCATTAACACAGGAATGACACATGTTAACACATGCCCTTACTAAATTTAAATTTGAAATATCAGTTCACTAACTCTCCCTGACCTGCCTGAGTTGCACTGTGGATTTTTTTTTTATATCTTTATCTTCTATAGGTAGAGGTAAGGTCTTTCTTTCCCAACCTAGATATAAATAACGTCTTGACATGGGTGTTTATAATTCTCATGCAAATATTCTTTTTCTCTAATATGCTTACCTATCAAGAAGATATGTATCGTTCTGTGTATTCTAAAATTTGGACTAATTAAATGTGATGCTTTTCCAAATTGCTCCTTTCATTCAATGTTTTATTTTAGAGACATAGATCTGCTGATACATGTGGATATTGTTGATTAATATTCTATAGCATGAATTAATTAGAAGTCATTTAGTTATAAATGACTAAGCAATCATATTCCTAGATAAATTACATATAAACGCATACTAGTACCTCTTGCAACTCATCACATTATCTCTCAAGATGAGGTAAAGTGAGAAAAAAGCTGAAATGATTACCACTTCATTTGACTGTCTTTTCAGATTTACACTTAAATAAGAAACAATTTTTGCTACCATCAGTATAGCAGTTTTTATTTAAGGGTAGTTAAGACATGACTACTATGAGTAAAATTGTAGATAAGTAAATCACAGATGTAATATCTTTCCCAGCCTCAGATTGCAATGCAGTTTGTAATGCACCTGTCAGAAATGCACAGTGCACTTGAGCATAATGTTGTAATTCATATCAGATTCAATCATTCACTGTGTTATCACTGGATGTTTTAGGTGCTATATGGACATAGAGCTCAAGAATAATTCTTTAGCATAAAGAATATCTAGTAAAGCACATTTATGACCACTGCACAGATTACTGCTATAGAAGAAAATTAAAATAGATCTCTGATGCAGCTGCATAAGCCATTTCCTATCCTGAATCCTATAAAAATCCTTTCTTGAAAAAAAGTACTCATTATATAAAATTAAATTGGATTTTCATGTTTTTTTTCAAACATAGCATTTCATCATATTTTAACACAATTATTTGAGGAGTGCAAAATAAAATTTTTTATCCAAGAAAATGAATCTATTTTACAATATAAGGCATTGTAAATACAAAGTAAAACATTTTTAAAGGAAATGACATATTCAATATATAATTCATAGTTTTTGGAATAACATCCCATTCAAGCTTTTCACTGGGAAAAAACTCAGGTTTGATCTTAATAAAACACCAGAGGCCTTTTTCAAGGATATGCAAGATCATAGAAAGATGGATAAACTCATTCAATGGTCTTCATTTAGTCCCTCAATTTTTTTTGACCCTACCTTTACTACACTTCCAAGATGTTTCCTTTCTGAAACTCAGTGTGGGATTTGAGAACTTCTGATAAATTATGCTTATGAAAAAAATAATCCCAGCAATTTGGGAGGCCGAAGTGAGAGGATTGCTTGAACCCATGAGTTCGAGACAAGCCTGGGCAACTTGGCTAGACCTCATCTCTACAATAAATCAAGGAAAATTAACCGGGTGTGATGGTGCATGCCTTGTGGTTCCAACTACTTAGAAGGCTGTGGTGGAAGGATCGCCTGAGCCCAGCAGGTCAAGGCTGCAGTGGCTGCCACTGCCCTCCAGCCTGGGCAACAGAGTGAGACTCCAACAGAAAAAAAAGAAAAAATAAAAAAGTTTGAAGAAAATTGAAACCACAATAAATATATATTTTGGTGTGTTATAAAAATATATATAGGAATATATATGAAATATATACGAAAATATAAAATTTCATTTTAAATACACCTATACATATATATCAAATTAAAAGTCTGACAGGTATATTCAAAAAATGGCATTTATTATCACTGCGGTATGGTTATAAAAACTTCCTTTGTTTGTCTGTGTGCATTTTATTTTTTTATTTTATTTTATTTTATTTATTTATTTATTTTTTTTGAGTTGGAGTCTCACTCCGTCCTCCAGACTGGAGTGTAGTGGCCGCTCCCGGCCACCGCAGCCTCGACCTGCTGGGCTCCGGCGATCCTTCCACCTCAGCCTTTCGAGTAGCCGGAACTACAGGCGTGCGCTACCAGCCCGGCTAATTTTTTTGGTTTATTGTAGAGATGAGGTTTCGCCTGCCCAGGCGGATCTGGAACCCGCGGGCTCAGGCAATCCACTTACCTCAGCCTCCCAAGGCGCGGTATTTTATTTTAGATACAGGGAGTAGATGTGCAGGTTTATTACATGGGCATTTGTGTGATGACAAGTTTTGGCCTCCTGTTGAAGTTGTCACTCAAGGTTTTCAATCTTTGCCCCTCACATTCCCCCTGTCTTTGGGAGTACCCAGTATCTGTTGTTCCTATCCTTATGCCTATTTGGATCCGTGCTTAGCTTCCACTTAAAAGTGAGAACATTTGGTATTCTATTTTTATGTCTGAGTTAATTCACTTAGAATAATGATCCATGTTGCTGCAAAGGACACTATTTGCTCTTTGTTACGACTGCGTAGTATTCCATGGTCTATATATACCACATTTTCTTTATCCACTCAGTCCTTGATGGGCACCCAGATTGTTTCCATGTCTTTATATTGTGAATAGTCCTGTGATAAACATATGAGTGCTGGAGGTAGAAAAAATATGTTCCTAAGAGTGTATCTCTAGTAATAGAATTGTTGGGTTAAATGGTAATTTTATGTTTAGTTCTTTGAGAAATTGCCATACTGGTTTCCAAAGAGGCTGAACTAGTTTACATCACCCCCATCAGTATAAAAGCACTTCCTTTTCCTTACAATCTCACCAAAATTTTTTTTTTTTTTGAGTTGGAGTCTCACTCAGTCACCCAGACTGGAGTGCAGTGGCCACCGCACCCTCGATCTGCTGGGCTCCGGCGATCCTTCCACCTCAGCCTTCCGAGTAGCTGGAACTACAGGCACGCGCTACCACACCTAGCTAATTTTTGATTTATTGTAGAAATGAGGTCTTGCCAAGTTGCCCAGGCAGTCTCGAACCCGCGGGCTCAGGCAATCCACTCACCTCAGCCTCCCAAAGCATAGGATTACAGGCTGAGCCACCGAGCCTGGCTTTCACCAAAATTTTTAACTTTCTAATGATAGTCATTCTGACTGCTGTGAGATAGTTTCTCATTGTGGTTTTGATTTGCAATTCTCTGATAACCAGTGATGTTGACCATTTTTTTGTTTGTTGGACACTTGTATGTCTTCTTTTAAGAAAGGCTTGTTCATGTCCTTTGTCCACTTTTTAATAAGTTTATTTGTTTTTACTTGTCTAAATAAGTTCTTTATAGATTCTGGATATTAGTACTTTGTCAGATGCATAGTTTACAAATATTTTCTCCCATTTTATAGGTTGTTTATGTGTTTTATAGATTTCTAACAATTTTTAAAACAACAAATAAATAGTTACTTAATCAGAAGTGTTTAAGGGACATCTCCATATAGAAGTTGCTGTTTTACAAAAATTAACTCTAAATAGATCAAAGATCTAAATGTAAAACCTCAAACTATAAGAACCTTAGAAAACTCAGGAGACACCCTTATGAAAATTGGCACTGGCAACAAATTCCTATCCAGAACCCTAAAGGCCAATACCTTAAGAAATAAGATAGACAAGTGGGACCTCATCAAATTAACAAGCTTCTGCATAACAATGGAAATCATCAAGAGAGCAGGGAGACAACCCACAGAATGGTAAGAAATATTTGTCAACTATATATCTGACAAACGCCTAACATCTAGGATCTACAAGGAACACAAATGAGCCGAAAGGAAAAAAACAAACAGCCCCTTTAAAAAGTGGGCAAAAGACATGAATAGACACTTTTCAAAAGAAGATATATGGGCAGCCAACAGACACATGAAAAAGTGCTTAGCCTCACTCATCATCAGAGTGAGATACAACCTAACCCCTGTAAGAATGGCCATCGTTAATAAAACAAACGACAGATGCTGACAAGGATGTGGAGAAAAGGGATCGCTTCTACACTGCTGGAGGGAATGCAAACTTGTACACCCTCTCTGGAAAATAGTCTGGAGATTTCTGAAATAACTAGAAATTGACCTTCCATATGACCCCGAAATTCCCCTAATGGGAATATACCCTGAGAACTCAAATTATTCTATGGAAAAGATACCTGCACATGTATGTTTGTTGCAACTCTATTCACAATAGCAAAAACATAGAACCAACCGTGTTGCCCATCGAAGCTGGACTGGATAAAAAAAATGCGGTACATATACACAATGGAATATTATGCAGCCATAAAGGACAAATATATGGACTTTGTAGCAAATGGATAGATTTGGTGTCTATCATACTCAGTGATTTATCACAGAAACAAGTAATTGAGTTCCATATGTTCTCACTCATAAGGTGACCTTGAACAATTATAATGCTATAAGAAAGTGATTGGCAGAAGTGGAAAACTGTCAGGGGAGCCGGGGTGGGACTGGCAGTTGAGGGAAACTGCTAGGGGAGGGGGGACACACCTCATCAACAAGGGTACCTGCATGATCAATGTTTGTATGCCTAACCCTGAATTGTACCCCACATCTTTATAATAAATAAATTAATTAATTTAAAAAAACTTTTTTTAAAAAGAAGTTGCTGTTTTAGGTTCTGAAAAGTGGGCAACACAATGTCTTTATCATGGAGCGGATGAATTTTATTTTATTTTATTTTATTTTTATTTTTTATTTTATTTTATTTATTTATTTATTTATTTTTGAGTTGGAGTCTCACTCCGTCGCCCAGACTGGAGTGCAGTGGCCGCTTCCGGCCACCGCGGCCTCAACCTGCTGGGCTCCGGCGATCCTTCCGCCTCAGCCTTCCAAGTAGCCGGAATTACAGGCGCGCGCTACCATGCCCGGCTGATTTTTTTTTATTTATTGTAGAGATGAGGTTTCGCCTGCCCAGGCAGGTCTCGAACCCACTGGCTCAGGCAATCCACTCACCTCAGCCTCCCAAGGCGCAGGATTACAGGCTGAGCCACTGAGCCCGGCTTATGAATTTTATAATCAGGAAAAGTAGTAAATGTTTCCATGAGGAAACAAAGTATCAGATATATAATTGGCAAATATATTTTCCCATTGTGTGGACTGTCTCCCCATTCTATTTTTTTTTTTTTTTTTGCTTTGCAGAAGCTATTCAATTTGATGAGGTCCCACTTATCTATCTTACCTCCTATGGCATGGGCATCTGGGGTTTTGATCAGGAATTGGTTGCCTATTCCAATTTCTGTAAGGGTGTCTCCTGTGTTTTCTAAGTTCTTATAGTTTGAGGTTTTATATTTAGGTCTTTGATCCATTTGGAGTTGGTTTTTGTGTATGTTGATAGGTAGGAATCCCGTTTCATTCTTCTTCATGTGGTCAACCAGTTTTCCCATCACCATTTACTGAATAAGTTCTCCTCCTCCCTGTAGTTGTTTGTAAAGACTTTGTAGAAGATAAGTTGGCTGAGAAATTGAGGTTTTGCTTTGGGAATTTCTACTGTTCCATTGCTCTATATGCCTTTTATTCTACCAATACCAGGCTGTTTTGGAACTCAAATGTGCTGAAAAGAAAAAAAACAAACAGCCCTATTAAAAAATGGGCAAGAGACATGAAGATACACTTCTCAAAAGAAGTATATGATCAACCAACAGACATGTGAAAAAATGCTCATTAATTATCAGAGAAATGCAAATCAAAACCATGTTGAGATACCACCTAACTCCAGTAAGAATGACCATCATCAATAAAACAAAAAACAACAGATGCTGTTGAGGATGCAGAGAAAAGGGAACACTTCTACACTATTGGTGGTGGGAGTGCAAACTAATTCATCCTCTATAGAAAACAGTGCGGTGATTTCTAAAGGAACTAGAAATTGACCTTCCATATGACCCAGCAATCCCCCTATTGGAAATATACCTGGAGGAATGCAAATCATTCTACAAAAAAGATACCTGTGCACATATATTTATTGCAGCACTATCACAATAGCAAAAACATGGAACCAAATGTGCTGCTCATCAAAATTGGACTGGATTTTTAAAATGTGGCACATATACAGGACAGAATATTATGCAGCTATAGAGAAGGACAAAATTATGGACTTAGCAGCAACTTGGGTGGATTTGTAGTCTATCATACTCAGTGATCTAGCACAGAAACAAATAACTGAGTACCGTATGTTCTCACTCAGAAGTGAACCCTGAACATTTACATAATACGACAAAGAAGGGATTGGCAATAGCTATACTCCGCCGGGGGTTGGCACATAGCATCAATAAGGATGACTGATCCTAATCCAGGTGAAGTAAGGTCCAATAGGATCCCTAAAACTTCATCTGTACCTAAACTACTTATGTATGCAATCCTGATTTGTACCCCCACAACTTTAAAAATAAATAAAATTTTTAAAAAGGAAATAAATTTATTTACATTTGATATAATCACGATTTTGTAAAATTGTGCACTTGAAAACAGTAACCATGATTATCTCTGCACAATGAAAACAAAAATTTTATAGTTTCTCAGATTTAAAATTTTTTCTGAAATAAAATTTGACTTTTGTTATTACAAAAATAAAAACTTTCCTTGCAATTATTTCAATTGACTAAAATTATCTCTTATGTTAAAATATTTTCTGCTCCCCAAATTGATTTTTTTGTTGTTTTTTGATATGCATAGTATTTAGCAAGGATAACTAGATTAATATATGTGTGGCAAAGCATAAAGAATATTCAACATCTAGGTTCATTCCTATTTTCACTTCTAAAGCAGGAATGCATATTTATGTGAACAGGCCCAATTCTTTGTGACTATAAATTATTCTTATTAGTTTCTGCTGCATTCAGTCAGGAATCTATTTTACTTGGCTCTATGAAAATCATAAACCTACAAGTCTCAGTATACATGTTACATAGTCTTTTTCTCTGTCTTTAATATTTTACAAAGGAAAACTATAATTGTCAGGGTGCAATAAGTTGCCCAGCCCAATGACAATTGTAGCAGAAGTGCTGATAAATTAATTATCACTGCAGTTTCAATTGTATCTTTTACTCTTATTCTCATAATTTTATAAATAGTTTAATTGATAGATGAGAAAGGTTAACTTAAGATGTGATATCTAAATGCCATACTGAAATATTGCCAGGCTGGTAAAAATCAGTAGAGAAGATCATTTTAAACCCAATAATGAGTACACGACAAATAATACTCCAAATTGTAGTTATTTTAAAACATCAAAAATTTGAGATTGGAATGTAAATCTAATGAACTAAAATTCAAAACTTTGACAAGTCTTTATTCAATGAGCTCCATGGTGGGTTTAATTTTTGACAGAACAGTTGCAGGAGAAAAAAACTGTTCTAGACACTAGAAAAAAAAAGAAAACAACTGGAATTTTAATGAAGAAAAATATAGTCTATGGCTGGAGTAGGAACAGAAGAAATTAGAGAAACTTGCTGCCAATGGTCAGCATGGTGCCTGATGAAGTTTGGGGTACTCTGTGAAGGAACAAAAAGAAGGCAGACAACCAATCTGAGCCTTACATAGAGCACCAGGCAGTGTGGCCTTTTACCTCTCACTCCTATAGTATTAATAATTATGTTACATGAAGAGGACTGCCATTTTATGGAAAATACTGACATTTGCATCAGTATTTTTTCATTTACACACAATATATTACATTCAGTCAAGCATTATGAAATGCAAGGGCATAGTACCATCATCAAATAGTGATGATGAAATGGTGAAAAAATAGAATCACACCCCCAAATTACCAACTGTTGAAAATAACATGAATGAGGGCAATCCCCTGGGGTCCTCTCCCACTTTGGCAGCTTTTCTGTCCTCTCAATAAATCCTGCTTTAAAAATAATAATAATAACATGAATGAATTTAAAATAAATATAGTAAGCAGGTTAAAGAATCTAGAAAAGAATTTGAACAGCATGTGGGAATAAATAATGCTCTTCAGCAACGAGATGAACATTTTCAAGAGTGCTGAATGGAATTGCTGGAATAAAAATGATCACACATTAGACATGGATTTATTCAGAAACAGTAGAGGAAGGATCAATAAAAAAAGACATTTCAGACACAGTCTGGAAGAATTTATCTCCAGCAGACCTGCCAAATAAAAAATGTTAAAAGTTGTTTTTTAGAATGATAACACATAGAATAACAACATACAGAAAAACGATTTTGAGAAAAATAATGGAGAATGTCTAAATGACTGAATATGTGGTAAATACAAAAATCCTTTATTTAAAAACTATAAATTAGTATTTGAAGACTTTGTTATGGCTATTTCAGTAACTGATAGAATAACCAGAAAAAAAATCAGTAAGGATATATATAGATTTGAAGAATACCATCAACCAATTTGACTTAATTGATATTTGTATAACATCACATGCAATACCTGTAGAGTATACATTCTTCTCAAATATATTAATACATGAAGCATTTAATGATGTAAGCCTTATAAGCGATAAAACAAGTCACACAAAATTTTTATGGTGGAAACTGTACAGAGCATGCTCTTGAAAAATAATGTTATATTACAAATCAATAGCTATATCTAAAAAATTCCTACATACTAAAGATACAATATACATCTAAATTGCATGGGTTAAACTGAAAAATCATGACACAATTACAAAAATATTTGGAATTGAATGATGAAATCACACCTTACTGAAATGTATGTTATGAGTTAATCAGTGCTTAGTTTTAAGAATAAATGCAAAAATAGAAAAGAAAAAAGTTCAGTCAATAATATAAGCTTCCACATTAAGAAGCTAGGTGAAGAACAAGTTAAACTCAAAGTTGTCTTTATATTTTAAAAAGGCATTTGATGTAATTTAATTTATTCTGTAAACAAAAAGGAAGCATTATATGATAATTGAAAAAATGCAGAAAAGGCATTTGAGAGAATTCAACACCCATACATGATAAAGTTTCACAATAAACTGGGAATAGAGATAATTTTTTTTTAATTTAATAAAGTAAATCCAAAATACAAAGAGAAAATCAAAGAAACCTAACAGCTAATATTATACTTAATAGTGAAATAGTGACCACCTTCCCCCAATGACCAGGAAGACGACAAGTTCTTACTGTCTTACCAGAGCAATTCAACATTTTATCATAGACCTAGTTAGTACGAGAAGTCCAGAAAAGAAAAACAAGGACACAAGGGGGGACTCAAAATAACCTGGAATTATTTTTTGTAGTGGGGGGCCCTTGCAGTACAGGCTTCCTCAATAGGCAAGTATTTTAGGAACCCATCACACTAGTGTACCACCTGGCTTTGTTGTGAGAGCCTGTATTTGACTTCAGTGAAATTTTTTTTTGGCAGTTCTTTCAACATATTTTGCCCATTTAATGATGGATGATTGAGGAATAAACCTATCCACTTCAGGCTGACTGTTGAGCGGTTTTAAAATGGCGTGGCTCCCATGCCTCCCATCCCTATTCATCCAATATTGACCGCAAATGATTTTTGTTTGTTTGTTTTTCCAGAAGAAAAAATCCTCAAAGGAAAACATTTTGCTGATGTGAAAGAGGTGAAACAAAAATGGCAGAAGCACTAAAGGCATCAAAATTGACAAGTTCAAAAACTGTTTTGAGTAGTGGAAAAGCATCTCAATAGATGCATTACATTCAGCAGATTACTTTGAAAGTGACTAAAGTTTAAACATGTAAGAATGAATATACAATTTTTTATAAACAGATTCCATTTTGGGGGTATTCTCTTATACATGGATTACAAATAAAGAACTAAGAATGCTTTTTTATATGACCTATTTATGTAAATTTTACAAAATCAAAGAAAGAGAAAACCCACAAACAAAAGAAAACAACTAGCTTTAATAAGCGAATTTAGAATATTGCAAGCATATAGTCAAAATAAAAAATTCAGTTGTATTTCTACATACTAGATGTAAAAAATTGAAACTAAAATTTAACATTATCATATACTATAACTTCAAAACCAAAATATATACATACATATATGTAACCATATATAAAAATAAAATATGCATGTATATATATGTATGCATGTACATATATAGTTATCTTTGAAAATTTGGATTGGACAACGATACTACAGAAATTATACAGAAAAAAAATTTTCAAAATATGAATACACTTTATTTTAAAAATTAAATACTTCTGCACATCAAAATCCACCATTGAGTAAACAAATATGCATGTCACAGATAACAAAAAATTATATTTTCAACACAAGAGTCTAAAAAGAATTTGATTCCAGGATATATAAAAAACTCTTCCAACTCAATGATAAAAATAAATAAACTAACCTAGCATGGAAAAGCCTTAAACAGACACTCCACAAAGGAAGATATATCAATTGTCAATAAGCATAACATTTATCAACATTATTAGTCATCAAGGAAATGCAAATACTTCAGCCATAAAAAAGAGCAAACAAGTTACATATGCAAATATATGAATAAATATAAAAATAAAATTATTTGTCATTAAAAATAAGATTAAAAAATGCAGAAAGTAAAAATTAAATCACATATCAAAATGCATAATTCTCTTTCTATAAAGTTCTAGAAAGGGCAAAAAAAATCCAAACAATCTCACGGTAATCGAAATCAAGTTAGATTGCTCCTTGAGATAAGAAAGAATCAACCAGGAGAAGGTATGAAAAAACTTTTTTGGGTAATGGCCATCTTCTATTTTGATTATTATGTGGGTTGCATGGAGTAAATCCATTATCAAAGTTGTTCAAACTGTACACTTAAGATCTGTGTACTTCACTACATGTATATTACAACTCATTAATTTTAATTTTTAAATAGCTAAAAATATACATAAGAGCCAATCTGACTTTTTAAAAATAAGTTATTAAGAATATTGAATAACAATAACAAATGATGTAAAAATAATTTAAGGCTCTTATTCTCATGTTTTCCTGATCATGTATAAAAATTCAAATTCTTGGCAATATTACATTTTCCAATATTAAATGTGCTAGCTGATCTCAGCTTTCAGTGTGCCTTCTTTAGTATCAGGAAGCTATGGCACATACGTGGTGGTTTTCAATTAACTATTTCTCAGAAGTCTTAAAATAGTTGAAGGTAGATAATTTCAGATTGTTGACCTTAAACAAAGGTGACCATAGAAAAAGTTCCTAATCCACTTATTGAATAATGTATGATATACTCTGCTTGGTAGAGTGACTTAACATATCAAATGATATAGTCAAAATTATGCAATGTTTGAAGAGAGAAAATAAGAAAATTTAACTTGCAATGCAAATAAATTTGGACATATTATATAAATAGATTTATAGATGATAGCTGTATTTGAGACAATCAGATTGTTATGGGTAACATATGAATATAAAGACTTGATTGTGTAGAATATAATAACACAATTCCATCTTTTAGGCACATAAAGCAAATGATTTTCTTACTCTATTATACCATGATTACCATTACTACAATAAAGCATTATTTTCATGCCTCCCCCCTTTCTTATTCTTTTATCTAATCTCAGCATAATTTTATATAGGGCACTGCTGGCTTACTTACCATCAGAACTGAGCATAATTCCTGGATCAATGTGAGTTTTCAATTTAATAAAATTGAATTGAGATGAAAAAATAGTCATTTAAAAAATTCTAGGTACAACAGAACAAAATTCTTTTATGATCAAATATGTAAATATTAACCAAGTGGAAAAATTAATATAAAATCAAGATTTAGAGACAATAATAGTTTAGACAAACCTTGCAGAACTTGTAGTAGCCAAAGAAAAGCAATTTGTTTAGCAGCATTGAGTATAATTTTAACAGATAAAACAATAATGTTAACCTTGAAGATGAAAACCAGTTTATATATACACAATTCCATTATGCATTCTAGAGAAAAATTTGTAATGAAAAGTATTCATTTGAATATCTATACAGCTGTCTGATCTTGCTGTCTAAAAGATGCCCATTTCTGGGACTGCATTATGTAAAATGACAGATGACCCAACGATCTTTAGGTGAATTATTAAATTGTGACATATAGAGAACATTGACAGATCAACTCCGCTTAGAATAGAACCATGGTAGGGTAATTTGTAAATGAATTTAACTAGCCATGGGGCAACATTAAAAATATATGCACACATTTCAACTAAGAATAAACATTTCATGAGAAAAATAGATAATCACCTTGTCTCTTCAATTTTACCACTTAAGATTTTGTTATTCTTAACTGGAAATATCAGTTTTCACAGCATAAGACTGCACATTTCCAAAACTTGATGTTAATTAGGCTGAAGACATTTCTTTATAGACAGTTTTGAACTTTTTTGTTAACCATGAAATTAAATTTCATTAATATAAAGCAGGATTCAAAATTATTTTCTGCCAGTTGCAGTGGTTCATGCCTGTAATCCTAGCACTTTAGGAGGCTGAAGCGGGAGGATGACATGAGCCCAGGAGTATCAGACCACCCTGGGCAACATAGTGAGAACTTGTCTCTACAAAAAAAAATTTAAAAAAACAGCCGGGCTCGGTGGTTCAGCCTGTAATCCCGCGCCTTGGGAGGCTGAGGTGAGTGGATTGCCTGAGCCCGCGTGTTTGAGACCCGCCTGGGCAACTAGGCGAGACCTCCTCTCTACAATAAATCAAAAAATTAGCTGGGCGTGAAAGCACGCGCATGTAGTTCTGGCTACTTGGAAGGCTGAGGCGGAAGGATCACTGGAGCCCAGCAGGTAGAGGCTGTGATGGCCGGGAGCAGCCACTGCACTCCAGTCTGGGAGACAGAGTGAGACTCCAACTCAAAAAATAAAAAAATAAAAAATAAAAAAAACAAAATAGCCAGACATGCTGGTGAATGCCTGTAGTCCCAATTACTTGTTAGGCTGAAGTGGAAGGATCATCTGCAGGTCAAGGCTGTAATGAGCCATGATTGTACTACTGCCTTTCAGCCTGAGCAAAAGAGTGAGATCTTGACTCAAAAATTTTTTTCATAGAATTAATACATTTTAAATTTCCTTTTAAAGTTTTACCAACAGTAGTAATTGTCCGTACATCAATCTTTTAAAATGTCAATCTAACATGTAAAAACTCTGAGGTCAAGAACTGTTTTTATTTTTATTGCTTCAGTAACAGTTGGTACTTAACAGATTATATATTTATATAATATAAATTATTTAATACTTGAAAAAATTACTACAGAAAATAAGAAGGTCCATTCATTTATATTTCTTAATTAGAAGAAAAATATACATACATATAATTAAATACAATTTAAGGTTTGCTTTCATTAACATCAGTCAATAAAGACAAATAAAAAAATTAATTTTGACAAAAAAGGTAAAAATTAAGTTAATTTATTAATTGATTAAATAAAAAATTGTAAATACTTGTCAATTGTTCTTAAAGCCTTGATAAATATAGTAATATTAAAAAATTAAGTTTCTGTCCTCGAGGAGATTTTAACCTATAAAAGCACACCAGATGATTTGTAAATCTTGGAGATAAATTCAAATGAAAATAAAATCAGGTGTTAAAATGTGTTGTACAAAGCAGATGGAACTGCTAGTACTTTCTTTGTCTCTTAAATGTCATTTATGATACAAATCAGAAACCCAAATGCAGGCAATATTTTATTAGAATCAAGTTGATATATGTTTTATGACCACAAATAGTTTGTTTACTGAATGATTTAATACCTTCTCAAACTAAGGAAGAGTATGATGAGAATGCCTGTATCTCTTTGAAGAATTATTATTTAAAATTTTTTTTCTGCCGGGCTAGGTGGCTCAGCCTGTAATCCTGTGCCTTTGGGAGGCTGAGGTGAGTGGATTGCCTGAACCCGCGGGTTCCAGACCCACCTGGGCAATTTATCGATACCTCATCTCTAAAATAAAAAAAAAAAAAAAAAAAAAAATTAGCTGGGCGTGGTAGCGCGCGCCTGTAGTTCTAGTTACTTGGAAGGTTGAGGCAGAAGGATCGCCGAAACCCAGCAGGTCGAGGCTGTGGTGGCCGGGAGTGGCCACTGCACTCTAGTCTGGGCGTCAGTGAGACTCCAACTCAAAAAAAAAAATTTTTTTTTGCATTTTCATTTAGATGAATAATTTAAATCTGAGATCATTAATATAGTAAATGCTTAATAAATCTTAAACAAGTTAGTAGAATTTTTAAAATATCAGTAGTGGAATCAAAAGACCTAGGTTCTCTGTATATTTATATATTTTTCTCTATATACATTTATACTTCTCATTGTCTATTTCCAGGTCTACAAAACTACTTTACCTATACAGATCTCAGTTTTCTAGACTATAAAAACCTAGAGAACAAAGGATACACACTACATATTTGGTCTAATTCACAGCATTATTATAAGGACCTGATGCCACACCTATTAAAGCATTTTTTTAATGATAAGAGCTGCATAATATATGTAAACTATTAGGAAAATTAGAATATTTGTAGAGAACTAACAGATACATGGTTCCTGTCTCCCATCCTATACTATTAAACATCTTTTTAGCAGCAAAACTAACTAGAAATTCTAGAGGTCAAAAAAAATAATATATTTAATGTATATTTATCCTTTGTAAAGTCTGTAGGATGGTAGTGGCTCAGATAATTGGTTCCAAATATTTTGGGCTCTGTTAGGTTTGACTGGTTTATAGGAAATTTGAATTGTGATGTCAAGTTGAAAGCATCTCCTACTAACAATATTAATCAAGATGTCTCATCAAGTATTTTTTTAAGCATGCCTCTTGTAATGTTTTATTTGTCCTAAAAGGGTATCTTAGTTAACCAAATGTTATTCATACCACCTTTCAAACTCATCTATTATAGAGTTATAAAAGAAACAGTTGCAAGTCTCCATTATAAAAATCTCTAGAAGATCAGTATTTTGTTTTATGCAATGGATCCCTGATTGCAAATAAGTCAATTTTTTTTAGTTTAACTATTAAAATAATTATTAATGATATGAAATTGATGACAAACAATTTTGCCTTGAAATCTCTTTTCCCAAAGTATGTTAGGTATACCTTCCACATTAACACAAATGGCAGTTTTGTTTTGCTAAATCAAAATATGGATGACCAAATTTCCAACCTCTATAAGATTAGAATTAATAAGCCCAGGCAGGATAACAATGAAAAAAGTTACAACACAAAAATTACAAATATCAGAAGTTAAAGAATGGACATCACTATTGACCACCTAGACATTAAAAAGTTAGTATATGAATATTATAAACAGTTATTGATTTTTCTAAATCAAAAATTTGATAACATATAATTTCTTAGAGTCTGAATCAAACTTTCCCTACTAAAATAATTGAATCAAAATGAATAATCTTCCAAACCATAGAGAATCTCTCCCAGATAGTTTTACTGGTGAATTCTACCAAATATCTGAAAAACAAAAACAATTCTCTACAATTTGTTTCAAAAACTAGAAGCAGATAGAATTGTTTTTTTACTTATCCTATGAAGTCAACATTACCCTGATAACAAAACTAGATAATGAATAGCATTACAAAAATGAAAAATAAAACTATATACCAATATCTCTATGCAACACTATCTCAACAAAATATTAGTAAATCAAATCTAACCCTGCATAAAAATAAGTATATGCCATTAACAAGTGAAGATATTTTGTAAGCATTAATTCTTTATAATTTGGTCATGAGGGTTCTTTCATGAGAATGTCTATAAATTCTTGTCTTGGTCCTGGAAATAAGTTAGGTTCAGATGTATTAGTCAGGTGAGACAACACAACAAACACATTAAATAACAGAAGCTTTTTTATTATTTGTGGATCCCAGGAAAAAGAGGGCAACATACCTTGTATAGTCAATAGGAAGGAGGGGAACTATCTGTGGCAGGCACATTCAACCTGTGGGAGGGGAATGAGAGAGAGTGAGAGAGAGAGAGAGAGAGAGAGAGAGAGAGAGTGGGATCAGGGGTCCACAGCCTTTATTGGGGTCCAGAGCATTTCCCAAACAGGTTTCCCTTAGGGATGTCTAACTGGTGGACTTAAAGCAAGCAGGCATGAGTTCTGTCAGGTTACACTGTGAAAGGTGGTCACTAGGGCATATGTATGCAGTCCCCGCAGGTTATGAAAAACTAGAGGAAACAAGTCAAGTAGGTTGTATCTAGCTGTCCATAGGGAGATGGTCACCAAAAGACAGCTGTAAGGCAGATACCTGGATGGACCACACTGAGAAGATAGTTGAAGGTGTAGAACCAGAAACTGAGCCCTGCTTCTAGTATGAGAAGGTTAGAGCTATAGTCAAAATGTATGCATAGGCAACATATTATAGAAATTCACTACAGGAGTATATTTCAAGTATACAAGGCTATTTCAGTGCTCAAAAATAAAGTAATGTAATTCATCATATCAGCTGTCTAAAATATTTATATTTTTATGATAATAGATGGAGAAAAGGTATTTGACAAAATGTAATAACCATTCATGATAAAAAAAAATTTTTTTCATCAAATTAGGAAAACAAAGAAACCTCTTTAACTTGATAAAAAACAAATTTAAAAAATGATCCTGTAGCTAATGTCATGCCTGATGATGATGAGAAAATAGATGATTTCTCCCTAATGTCAAGAATAAAGGCAAGGATTTATCCTTTCACCACTTCTATTGAGCATTGCACTGGAAGTTCTCATTCATGTGGCAAGACTATATAATTATTTAAGTGGTATGTACATTGACAGGAAAGAAAACATAAACATGGCTAATAAAACATGAGAAACTGCTCAACATCATATGTCATCAAGGAATTAAACTTAACACAGGATACCTCTTCACTCAACTAAACCATTTTCCCCTCCTTCCCCCTTTTTCTTATAATTCTTATTTTTCTGTTGGGCCATCTTTCTTCTTTGAAATGGCTCAAACCTTTTTTTTCACCATTGGATCAAATGCATGGCAGATGTGATAGCATGTAAGTCATTTTCTACATTGTCTATCACTTGATGAATATAATTGAAATAAGGGGAGCAGGCAAAAGGAACTTTCCATATCACAAGGTTTTTACTTGCTTAATTCAGAGTCATATATTATTTCAGTGGACTTGTTGCTTGTCATCATAAACCCAATCCATTTGCTTGTATGTGCAACACTTTAAGGGGTTTAGGGGATATCCCATTGTTTTTAAAAGTAAGAAAGTCAAGCAGAAATCTTTTTAGTACAAACTTGCTTTATTTAGACTCTATTAATGCCTGCGTCTATTCCAAATGGATCAGTTCAATTACATTTAAATTCTAGGAAATTTTTTGAATAATGAACACTGCTGGAATGCAACTTGAATAGTCTATTTTGGTTAATTATGTCTGTCATGAAATTTTCAGCCTCCTGCTCATTAACTAAAGAGTCTAAGATAGCAAAGACTCATCAGGTAGCAGCTAGTATTTTCATGCAAAGTGTCAAGTGCTTTTGAACTGTATTCTATTCATTTTTTTTTTTTTTTGGTCACTTCTCTATTACATTCTGTGCCTAGGAGTATGGCTAGTCAATAATAAGCATACATAGCAAGAATCATAACTGAACACTGTATTTTCCAAATGCCAAATGGAGTCACAATAAGACCTTTTTCAAATTGTCTGTTTTGCCTAGTTTGATAAACTCTTTCTCTTCTAATTCTAGCAATTTTACTTAAACGAAGTCAGTTAAATAACAAACACATGATAGTACTGCTCACTAGTTTTTGTCTCCATCTGCCTTATCTTTTGAATATATTTTGTCAATAGTCAAACTTCTACTCATAAATAAGCAAACAAGTACACAAATTTGTACCTGTTATTCTACCACGGAGATTTTGGTACTTCATACTGAAAGTGAGTTAGCAACGAATCTGGTATCAAAATCTCCTCTTACATCTTTCTTTCTTCTTTGTTTTGTCACAAATCACCCTTGTCATATTAAGTTTTTGATCTGAAAGTCAATTCCTTTTGTAATACCAATCTGTAATAACTATAAATAATTAAGTAGTAGATAGGGTTCTGATTGATAATCAAACTCATAAGGCACAATAGGCATAACAAAACAACATGTGTATTGGGTTTAATAAAAGACCAAGAACAGAGAACATAAAAATATGGTCACAACAGAGAACATCCTCTTGACTCCCAGAAATGGCTTTCAAATGTTTCAGGACCTTCACAGTAATTAAAATAATAACTGAGAATTGACACTGAATTGAATAATGTGGAAGTGATTTGTTACCTTGAAAAAAGAGTTGCAATTGAAATATCTCTCCTTTGGTTACAATAGCTTGCTTGACATAAGTAACTCCATTTTGTTAAAATCCCCCATCTTAGCTGATTGCCTGATTTAGGAATAACCTCCCAGTGTGTGCATGTGATTGTTGTAACATTTCCATGACCACAGACCTACATCCTTTTCCCCCTGAGCTGTTCCGTGTAATTGTATGCTTTGTTAATTGAAATCAGATGTTACACCAAGAAATTTTTTCTTGCAAAATTCCCCATACCACATCTCCATATTTTGTTCCTGTATTTTTGTTCCCTTTGTTTTTAGTTCCTTGTTCCCTCACTCCCCTGCTGTGTAGCCCACGTCCGCTTTTGGCTTTACAAGCTTGTTGCTAATTTTGCTCAGGGTTGAGATCATTTGGAGACATGAGTCCCCTCTCAACCGCCAGCTATTAAAAGACTCAAAAATTTGACATTCAGTGTGTGGCAACTCCTTTCTCGCGCTTCAGTTATAACATTTGGAGGCCCCAGCGAGATATTCACCACTAGCTTGGGAAGCAGCCTCTCTCCAGCTCTCCCTGGCATGGCAGAGATGTTACAGGGGTGGTGCCCCCTGAGTTGTTCAAGGTCCCATAATCTCTCATCCAGCTTGGAGGGAGATGGAATGACCGCTGAATTCCTCTTGCTTAAAAAAGAACCAGAGTTTGTCTGCACTCTCCTGGCTAGTAAGAATCTGTTTGTTCTGTTTGTGGCCACAATTCTGTTTAAGGGAGTTACGGCCTGACAAGGTCACCCTTTGGACACTATTCCTTAGGCCAAGACATTGGCTGAATAAAATCCTCTGGTTTTCTACCCTGAGATTGTTCCAGGGATCTGTAACTGACTTGGTCTGGACATGCCCTGTCTGTCATTGTGTTTTAATTGCTTGTTTGTTGTTTGCTCATTGTTTGTTATGGATTCACAGAATTCACGTCCTGTCAGTCCTCTGCCTGATGAGGCTGCTTCTTAGACATTGGTTGTTAAGCCACAGACCTTGACTGAACAGAGTCTCAGTATAGTATGTGGTTTCTGTTTGGGTACCTGCTTTAACTTCTAACTGCCTATGGTATTCCTATATTCCAGTAATCCTTGGCCTCTTTCCCTGCTTTGCACTCTTGCTGTGCTCTTTGCCACAGGTCTTGCTTCTGTTGCACTTTAGGACTGGTCAGCAGACCAGAAACTTCTATTAGCATTTGCTTATCTTTTCATGGTTGGAGGTCTGATCCTTATCAGGTGTCTCCAGTAATTTACTGGTTTTGACAATATGGGGTCACGGGCTTCTAAGCCCTCCAGTCCCCTGGACTGTATAATAAGGATTGTCTCTGTTGGGTTCACATAGGACTATGGTGTCCGTCTCTCCAAAGACAGACTCTGGACCCTCTGTGAAAATGATTGGCCTGTGTTTAATGATAAATAGCCCTCCACAGGGTATCTGGATGTTCATGTTTCTTAGTCTCTCTGGAAGGTCATCCTGATCAGTTTCCCTATATCAACCAATGGTTAAATTTAGTCCAACCCTCCCCCCCATGGCTCAAAATATGTTTTCTTAAAACTCAGGACCCTTCCTGTAAACCATACTATATGGAGACAGAGCTTTTAACTTAAAAAGCAACAGAGTGCTATATACAAAGACCCCTGACTAACTCTTCAAGGAAAACTTGTTTTACCTGTTTCTCAAGAGAATAAAATCTTGCCAAAATCCTCATTCTCAGCCGGGCTCGGTGGCTCAGCCTGTAACCCCGCGCCTTTGGGAGGCTGAGGTGAGTGGATTGCCTGAGCCCGCGGGTTTGAGACCCGCCTGGGCAAGCGAGACCTCATCTCTACAATAAAATCAAAAAATCAGCCGGGCGTGGTAGCGCACAACTGTAGTTCCAGCTAC
>CAUYQG010187230.1:0-10734 GCA_963574415.1 Tarsius wallacei
CGCCCGGCTAATTTTTTTGATTTATTGTAGAGATGAGGTTTCGCCTGCCCAGGCGGGTCTCGAACCCGCGGGCTCAGGCAATCCACTCACCTCAGCCTCCCAAGGCGCGGGATTACAGGCTGAGCCACCGAGCCCGGCTCAAGGCACTTTTTTTTTTTTTTCTTTTCTGTTGACGTCTTACTCTGTTATCCTGCCTACAGTGCAGTGGCATGCTCATGGCCACCACAGCCTTGATCTGCTGGGCTCAGGTGATCCTTTCGCCTCAACTTTCCAAGTAGATGAAACTACAGGTACACGCCACCACACCCGGCTAGTTTTTTTATTTATTGTAGGGATGAGGTCTCACCAAGTTATCCAGGCTGGTCTTGAACCCCTGGGCTCAGGCAGTCCCGCTCACCTCTGCCTCCCAAAGTGCTAGGATTATAGATGTGAGTCACCATGCCTTATCAGCCTTCCAAGTAGATGGAACTACAGGTACACGCCACCACACCCGGCTAATTTTTTTATTTATTGTAGGGATGAGGTCTCACCAAGTTATCCAGGCTGGTCTTGAACCCCTGGGCTCAGGCAGTCCCACTCACATCTCCCTCCCAGAGTGCTAGGATTATAGACGTGAGTCACCATGCCTGGTCATGTCTCTTTAAAAAAAAAAGAAAGAAAGAAAAAAGCATGTCTACTGGGCTGTTAATAAGGAAGCTATACCCTTAGGCAGCAAAATATTCAGGTCACTTCCTGGCAGCAGAGCTGATACACGTTTGAATGAGGCACTCTTGTGCAATAGTCTGGCTGTCCCGTCTGTGTCCCTGCCAGGTGTCATTGTTGGGCCCTAGGCTCTGTTTCTCCAAATAATGTTGACCTGTGCTGAGCCACAGGCATTTTGCAGGTTTCCGAAAGACCTGGGGGCAGCAGTCATTCAGAGGGTGACAGAGCAGAGAAGACCCCAGTGCCAAGATCACCCCTTTCCCCTTGAGGTCATTCTAGACACTACTTTGACAAAACAAGGATGCTGTGACTTCATGCTCAGCAGACCTCTAGCACATAGCTCTCTTCTCTTCCTATAGATACCAAGGAGAACTTAATGATTTTTCATGGACAGCCTGTGACTTCATTGGGAGTTTTTACTTTAGTTAGAGTTAACAGCAGAGTCTTGGCAATATAGCAGATGCTACATTGATACATGTCAAGCTATATCTCATTTGAAAGTTTGACTGATTGCTCCATTGAGAGCTAGAAATTAAAGTGAGGATTCAAGAAATTTGTAGACAGCTCTGCTAGGTAAAGCATATTTTAAAATGTAAGAGCCTTTTTTTTTTGCTAGATTTATGGCTTCTTCAATCTAATGTGTTTTAAATAATGCAACAAAATAACACTTGACTCTTGTCCCCTGTTGATTCCCATTCACTGAATACCTGCAATTCAAAAGATATACAACCTGTATCCCCCTGGGACATGCAACTCCTTACCAGATATCTTTTGCATTGTAATTTCAGCAGTGCATCTTCTAATCCAAAATCAATAGTAAATTCACCTTCTGGTTCTTTGCATTAAACTGGATTAGCCATTGTAAATGATTTTGTGTGTGTAGACTTTAAGGTATTGAATTATTTATGTGTGTCTCGCCTGCTAAACTAGATTATGACAGTTTGAATGTAGCACTCTTCATTTAAAATATTTGTGGCTTGCCATTATAAGCATATTAGTAAAATAAGATCATTTAAATTGGGGAAAAACAGACAGCTTCAATTTACTAGTGTTTGTAAAATTACCTAATACTGTGGGGTTGAATTTAGCTGTTAATTTCTTGAGACCTGATCTTGTATTTCACTGTGGCCCTGCCCACTATGAATTTTCATTACATACAAGAGGGGGATTGGAACAATTGCTATAAGCCATACTTAAGCTAATTTTTAATCATTTCAAAACCTTGCTTAAGTATTTCTAGAGCATAAATTACCTATCTCTTGGCCAGGCACAGGAGCTCATGTCTATAAGCCTAGTACTTTGGGAGGCCTAGGTGAGAGGATTGCCTGAACTCACGGGTTTGAGACCAGCCTGGGCAACACGGCAAGTCCTCATCTCTACAATAAATTAAAAAATTAGCCAGGTTTGGTGGTGCATGCCTGTAGTTCCAGCTACTTGGAAGGCTGAGGCAGAAGCATCACCTGAGCCTAGCAGGTCAAGGATGCGGTGGCTGTGAGCGTGCGACTGCACTCCAGCCTGGGTGACTGAGTGATTCTCTGAGTCAAAAAAAAAGAAAAGAGTTACCTGTCTCCTGAAATTCAAAACAATCCTGAGGTATTATGTATTTGTATGTGCGCATTAAAGCAATTCATTAGGTATCTTCAGAAATGCCAAATTGTTGACTGGCCATTATATATGGACTACTTGGGCCATGATGGAAGATGAAGGAGCCATACTTGAGACTGGGAAGTTTTCATTTTAGCCCTGAGATGTCAGGGTCATAAGTTGTCTATTTTGGTGTTTCTGACTCCCTCAGAACTTCGAAAGTATTCTTGTTAGATTTGGTGAGGATGTGTTTTCTCTTTTAATTTCTAGAAACGATGTAGAGTTCATTCTTTCTTTGGGAGTGAGATTACTGCAGGCCAGCTTTAGCATGACAAATTAGAAACAGCAAAATCTTCACTTTGCTGGTTAGAATTTGTGAGCACAAATGATTACTACCTCTGAAAAGAGATATGTAGCGCTATTCTTTTTAGCCATACATGTAGATGAACTTTGATGTGCAGGGTGGATTGTTGGGGATGGCTCGGTTACAGTGAGCTCTCTGTGACAACAGCCTTGGATGTCGGGGAGTGGAATGGAGAATCTGATTCATAACCCCCATCATCCTCCCACATTCCACCATCTTTCTTCCTCCATAGCCTAATACACTTTATTTTAAAGCCCCTTAATGCAAAGTGTTAGGCTGTCAGTAGACTAGAAATTATGTCTCTGATGTTGGGTGACTAAGTAATAACAGTACAATTGTCTTAATGTCAATGTGAATTTGTCTCATCTTGTCTGAAACATAATCGAACAAGTTCAGGTTCAGACAGATTTTAGAGTCCATTGTTCATTTCTCAAGAGCAGGTTCTTAAACACATACACACTTACTCTTTCTCTTTTGTTTTTCATCCTTTTCTTTCTTCTAAGCTTGTTTTCTTTTTTTTTTTTTTGAGTTGGGGTCTCACTCTGTCGCCCAGACTGGAGTGCAGTGGCCGCTCCTGGCCACTGCAGCCTCGACCTGCTGGGCTCCGGCGATCCTTCCGCCTCAGCCTTCCTAGTAGCTGGAACTACAGGTGCGCGCTTACTACACCCGGCTAATTTTTGATTTATTGTAGAGATGAGGTCTTGCCAAGTTGCCCAGGCGGGTCTTGAACCCGCGGGCTCAGGTAATCCACTCACCTCAGCCTCCCAAAACGCGGGATTACAGGCTGAGCCACCAAGCCCGGCTAGTTAGTTCTTTTAAGGCCTCACCCAGTAATGGGAACTTACTGTGTATGTCTATGTGTGCACACGCTCTGTCAGTGTTGCCAGGTGAAGTCAGAATTATCCACAGTGCAGTTATCAGATTCCTTTTTGCAGGAATAGATCTTCAAACCGGATTCAGTATTTTCTCTTTTTGAGCCTGTTTCCTTATTATTCTTACTTGCTTGTTTTGCCCTGACCTTAGAATTGTCTTAATTTTTAAAATTTTGATAAATTGTATCAACAAATATAAATCTTTCTCCTAAAACATTATCCAGAGTATATATGGTCTTAGCCAAGAGTTTTTTTATTTTATTTTATTTTTTAAAGAGATGAGGTCTCGCTCTGTCACCCAGGCTGGAGTATAGTGTGGCATGATTATAGCTCACTGCAGCCTTGAACTCTGGGGTTCAAGTGATCTTCCCACCTCAGCCTCCTGAGTAGCTGGGATTAGACTTGTGAGCCACTGCACCTGGCAACCAAGAGTCATTAAAAAAATTTTTTTAGAAAATTTCTACTTTAAAGGAATAAATTTTCAATTACAGTGGTGTCATTGGTTTTTAAAGTGGAACTTGAGTCCCTCTAGTGGGTAGGGTATAATTCACTTTCTAAGCTTCAATAGAAAGGAAGATGTCAGTCTTGGTTTTCATGGAACCAGCTGTCAAATCCAGTGTTCTCATCAGTACTGGTATCACCCAGCTGAGAGGCAGTGCATAGCTAGCCACTGGCTTGGTCCTAACATCAGGCAAGGTTCAATAGTCCTCCTCTTTTGCCCATGTGATCTTAGTGACCCTGGTTGTTCCTTGCATGTGATCTCACAAGCTGTTGGTCACTGGCAGCTTTACTTCAAGCCTCAGAGAGTGTAAACTCAAACTACAAGTTGGTGATTTTTATGTCATGTAGTTCTTTCTAGAAAAGAACACGGTGCTTTCAGGGTCCTTGAGTTACTATGAAATAAATAATTGAAGCAGGACATGGTGGATCAGTCTATAATCCCAGCACTTTGGGAGACCTAGGTGGGAGAATTGCTTGAACCCAGGAGTTGGAGACCAACCTAGGCAACATAGCATGACCTTGTTTCTTAAAAAAAAAAAAAAAAAAAATTAGCTGAGCGTAATAGTCCCAGCTACTACTTGGGATGCCTGTAGTCCCAGCTACTTGGGAGACTGAAGCAGATTGCTTGAGCCCAGGAGGTCGAGGCTGTGGTGAGCCATGATCGTGCCACTGCACTAATAACAATAATAATTGTGTAGGCCTGCTTTGGGCACCACAAGTACATTAAGGACATTTAGTAATTAGAGGAGTTGTATATTGATAGCAAGGATGGAGGCAGCATGGTGTGGGTGGAAAGAACTTGAGTTTGGAGTGCAAATCCTAACTGCAGTTTCCAGCTGTGTGACCTTGAGCTGTGATTACATAACCTTTCTGTACCTAGTATTCCCTTTTGTAAAATGGGGTGATGTTAAGACTCTCTTGCAGGGTCATTTTAAGTATAACACAGGCAAAGGCCTTTATGTTTTTAGCGCTGTATGATTGGTAGCAGAATTTCTCTAGTTGAGTCCATTATATGCATGTGATTTAATTACTTGGATAACTTTCTTCTTTTTTCCATGCCTTGTTTTTCTTTCAGTCACCGCCAAGTAAGCGAAGAAAATTAGAGAAGCCAAGGAAACCCATTACATTTGTAGTGTTGGCGCCTGTGATGAAAGAATTATCCCTCAAAGCATCATCTTTGGGCTCTGAGACAGTGGAAGGCATAGTTGTTGTCACAACATGGATTGAAAAGATTCTCACTGATTTGAAGGTACCTGGTTAACCACATTGATGAAGTACTCATAATCATCTTTCTCTTTTTTTTTCTTTCTTCTTCCTTTTTAAAAAGAATTTGGAGAAAAGGGAAAGGTGATTTTTTATAAAATTCTGCTTTCCCCCCCCAAATAGGTCCAGCATAAACGAGTTCCCTGTGGAAAAGAGGAAGTTAGCCTTTTCCTAACAGCCATAGAAAACTCCTGGATTCACTTAAGGAGAAAGAAAAGAGAGCGGGTGAGACAATTGAGAGAAGTTCCTCGAGCGCCTGAGGACGTCATCCAAGCCTTGGAAGAAAAAAAGTCCACCCCCAGAGAGCCTGGCAATAGCCAAGAATTGGCCAAGGGCCCCCAGGAGAGTGCCCTGTTTGGGCCTGCTACTGTTGAGGGCCATTGCCCAAGCCAGGAGTCACTTTCCCAGGAGGAAAACCCAGAACCCGTGGAGGATGAAAGGAGTGAGGAAAAGGGAGGGCTAGAGGTTGTGGAAAGTTGTAAAGGCTCTAGCAATGGAGCCCAGGACCAAGAGGCCTCCGAGCAGCTCAGCAGCCCAGTGGCTGAAAAGGGGAAATGTCTCCAAGAAGTGGCTGGACGTTACCTGTTTAAGTGTTTGATAAATGTTAAGAAGGAGGTAGATGCTGCCTTAGTTGAAATGCATTGGGTTGAGGGCCAGAACAGGGATTTGATGAACCAGCTTTGTACCTACATACGGAACCAAATTTTCAGGCTTGTTGCTGCTACTTAACTCCAATCTTCTAGTACATTTGGAACGTGTCTGTTAAGCAGCTTGCTTTGGAGCGGCCTGTGGGGTGGCAAGAGGAATTCTACCATTGGCCCATTCATAGTATTATGTGGAATTATCTAAAAAAGCAGATTAATCCAATTTTAAACACCCTCCCCCCCTTTTTTTAAAGTTACAGGGAGTTTTAGTATGGTAGTACAGAGGAGGAATTGTGGTCATCAGCAACAACAAAGAGCCATCAGTAAACTCGAGGGATTTAAACCTGACTTAAGCTGGTTCCCTCAGCTTTGGACTGGTTCTGTGAGGCCAAAAGGATTGCTTGTGGAGTCTGTGTTGGGCAGCACTACCCAGAGTATCATGCTGCCTCTGTCACCCAAGGGTGCTTTTGAGAAAGGATATCTCTCTCCGCCTCTCTTTGGAGGCATTATACCAGGGCAGATAGGCCCTGATGCCCTCTCCTAGGTCACCCTTCAAAACTGAACCTACCCTGCATCATTCCTGATAAAGGAACTTGCCCAATAGTAGGCGGTGGGAGAGTTGGGGAGAGAAACTCAGTGATGCCAGGAAGAAGGGCCAGTTTGGGGAATGCCTGGGATATGGCACATTGCTGATTGTGGCTGTTTTGATGTTGCTTATTTCAGAAGCAGAATTAGGTAAGCAAAACTACTAGATCTGACTGAGATACAACAGAATACACCCACGTTCCTACCTCCAGCCTGTTGAAAGTACCATTTTATAGCAGTTTTATTGCTGTATGATTTTTGTTTGACATTTGAAGTGGAGCTTGTTTTGTTTTTAATATAAGAATGTTCAGAACTAAACTGTCAATCTTGTTTGAATCCTGGGGTTGACACTAATTGATGATAGAAATGAGAAATGGAGCAAAATAGTATATGTGGTATGCAGCTTAAGAAAGTCTCAGCCGTTGGCAGTTCATTTGTTGCTGATCAATACTGCTTCTTGTGGCTTCACTTGTAATCCCATGTGTGCTTACCTACTTGCATTGGAGAGTTCTGAGGCCAGGGTATCTGTGTTCCTAAAACTTGCTTCTAATCGCAATGCCAGGGTTCAGCAGAAATAGCCCAAGCTCCTTACCATCTGCAAAGACTGGGGCTGAGTAGTTAAGCCACTCTTTTGAGAGGTGACTGTTGTCTAGGGCAGAAAACTGATGCCCTCGGCATATCTTGACAGTGGCTAGGTCAGGCCCTCAGCAGAAATCCAGGAAATGAACGATTATGCCTCCCTGTCAATGGGGCTGGAGCCAGAGAAGAGAGCATACTAACCAGTGTTCCTCTCCTGGTCCATGGACCTCCAGAGTCCATAAACCTCCTGGAATTATTTCTAAAAGCACTGTGAGCGTATGTATTTTGTTTTGTTTCTGGGGAAAAGGGTTCATGGCATAGAGAGGGGCCAGTAACCCACTAAGGATTAAGAACCACCATTCTAGCTGGGTGCGGTAGCTCATACCTGTAATCCCAACAATTTGAGAGGGTGAGGTGAGAGGATTGTCTGAGCCCAGGGGTTCGAGACCAGCCTGGGCAACTTGGCGGGACCTCGTCTCTACAATAAATAAAAAAATTAGCCAGGCGTGGTGGCATAGCACCTGTGGTTCCAGCTACTTGGAAAGCTGAGGTGGAAGGATTGCCTGAGCCCAGCAGGTAGAAGAAGCTGCAGTGCCCATGAACATGCCACTGCACTCCAGCCTGGGTGACAAAGTGAGACTCCTATTAAAAAAAAAAAACAAGCCGGGCTCGGTGGCTCAGCCTGTAATCCCTCGCTTGGGGAGGCTGAAGTGAGTGGATTGCCTGAATCCGCAGGTTCAAGACCCGCCTGGGCAACTTGGTGAGACCTCATCTCTACAATAAATCAAAAATTAGCCGGGCGTGGTAGTGCGTGCCTGTAGTTCCAGCTACTTGGAAGGCTGAGGCAGAAGGATCACCTGAGCCCAGCAGGTCGAGGCTGCGGTGGCCGGGAGCGGCCACTGCATTCCAGTCTAGGCAAGAGTGAGACTCCAAGTCAAAAAACAAAACAAAACAAAACACACCATTCTAGTGCAGCCATTCGTGTCATTCATGTGACAGGATGAGGATCACACAACCAAAATTCATTCTGGGGCCTTGGATTCCCTTGGCCCAGTCATTCTCTGCTGTACTGGCCCACACCATCTTGTACTTACCTCTGATGAATATCATACTTGAATCATATGCCAAACCCAAACCTAGTTTTCTTGATAGAATCTTGGAATAATTGAGTTAAGTGGCAACTTCATTCAATAAGTATTTCTTGTTTCAGTGTGAAAGAGTAGTACATGTTTCTTAAAGATCTGGAAAGATGAAAGTCAAAAACAACAACAGAATCACCCCTCACGTCAATTTTCTGTAAATTTTTTTTTTTTTTTTTTTTAAATTAGAGTCTCACTCTCGCCAGGCTGGAGTGCAGTGGCACTCTTACAGCCACCCCAGCGTCAACCTGCTGGGCTCCGGTGGTCCTTCCTCCTCAGCCTTCCAAGTAGCTGGAACTACAGGCATGCGCTACCACACCTGGTTAATTTTTGATTTATTGTAGGGACGAGGTCTCATCAAGTTGCCTGGGCTGGTCTCGAACCCGAGGGCTCAGGCAATCCACTTGCCTCTGCCTCCCAAAGTGCTGGTGTTACAGGCTGAGCCACCGAGTCTGGCCTATTTTCTATAATGTTAGCTACTGTTGGTGTTTGTGTGTTTCCTTTCTGTCTGTCTTTCTATAGCTGGGGTGTGTGTGTGTGCAGGTTTAACTTTGGTTGTATTCATGTTCTATATTCAGCTTTATGGTATGGTTCTTTTCCCTTAACATAATGTATGTCTCTATGTTATAATGGTAGTGTATTTATTTACACTCCTTACCTGTTCAAAATGTCATTCGGGCACACTATTGACCTTTGTTTGTTTAAGTCTTGTTCTTAGGATTTCCCTTGGATAACTAGAAGCACAAAAGGTGTGTCTTGTCTATATATGTTTCTGTCCCTAGGTTTAAGGCTTGGTGTCATGGACTAGGTTTTATAGGTGTTACACTCATGATACTAGAATTTTAAAAATAAGTGACAAGTCTTGAAAGCACTACAGCTGGGAGTGCCTTCATTGTATTCAGATGTCTTCGTTTTCTTCTCAGAGATGAACAGTTTATTTCCTAGACTACCTAATGAGAGATCATTGAAAACATTTTTTTAAAATATCTAAGCCGGGCTCGGTGGCTCAGCCTGTAATCCCAGCACTTTGGGAGGCTGAGGTGAGTGGATTGCCTGAGTCCGCAGGTTCGAGACCCGCCTGGGCAACTTGGCGAGACCTCATCTCTACAATAAAATCAAAAAATTAGCTGGGCGTGGTAGCACGCGCCTGTAGTTCCAGCTACTTGGAAGGCTGAGGTGGAAGGATCGCAGGAGCCCAGCAGGTCGAGGCTACGGTGGCCGGGAGCAGCCACTGCACTCCAGTCTGGGCGACAGAGTGAGATTATAACTCAAAAAAAACAAACAGAAAAGAAATTCCAGGGGCAAATCTTAAAACAGCCTGACTGAGGGATCTTCCCGCTTTGAGGGAGCTATGAGATGGTTAATCTATAACTGCAGCAGAGGTAACACCAATCAGACATCCAAGAGGACCACCACCCAAGATAAGCCATCAGAGCAAGACATCTGCACCCTGCACCACTCCCACATGTTTCCCATACCAAGTTTCTCTTTTAAAACCCTTGTGTTCGGGCAACCCCTTTGGGTGTCCTCCCACTGTGGGAGATTTTCTGTCCTCAATAAATCCTGCTTAAAAAAAAAAAAAACCCTTGTGCTTAGCCTAAAACTCTGAAATAATCTGTTTGAGGCATGATCCTGGCCATTTCCCCATCTGCCAGCTACTGGATAAAAAAGTCACTTTCCTTTTACCAACTCTCTCTCTCAAACTTGGCTTTGAATGGTAAGTGGCCGAGCTTGCTTTTTTTGGTTATATGGTAGGCAAGTCATAACCAGATAATCTAGTTTGGTGTTATATGATGGGCTTATTTCCTTTATTGTTATTTCCTAGCCTTTGTTAAAGCCATGTGCACACCATGTGCAACTGGAGTTTTTCCTTGCCCATGAGATTATGTTGAGAGTGCCTTTAACCCTTTATTCCAGGCTCTGTAGAAATTCAAACCAACCTCTTAGGTTTCTTCGAACTCTAGATGTACTTATGTTTATCTGGTCACTGCCGACTCTGCTTCATTTTATGGGTAATCTCACTCTCTAGTGTATATGTTATGGCCGGAGTGCGAGAAGGTAGATTGCCATTATGCAGAAAACTTAATTAAGAGTTCTTTATTTATGCCAGTAATCGAGAATGGACTATTGTTGTAAAGGGCTCTCGGCCCCAAGTGAAAGAACTTAGGCACCAGTAACAACTCCACACTCGTTAGGGACCAAGAGATTTATTAAAGTGGTGGCTACAGAAAGGGTTTGTAGCCGGAGGGAGCTAGATGGGGAGAGAGAGAGAGAGAGTTATGCAGGAAGAGGGCTGTATTTATTAGTTTAGCGAGGGCAGGAAAAGGTTGTGTTAGCATTCTATTGGGTAGAGCAGAGTGGAAATAGGGTGGGCCGAAGTTGTGTTACATTACTATTGGAGGGTACAACAGGGCTGATTTGTCATCCGGGAAGGTTGAGCGAGCCAATCGCACTCTCAAGGACACTCTCACCAAATTATCCCTCGAACTCCATCGAGACTG
>CAUYQG010187238.1:0-28331 GCA_963574415.1 Tarsius wallacei
AAATAGAAGCCAACAGATGGCTGGAGTTAAACACCAGATAGTCGAGGGGACTGGACAAGTAGCAGGGGTAAGGGAGGAGAGGCGGGAGGGGGTCAGCCTGGCCTTCATGCCACAGGGACCTGCCGGGCCTGCCCTGCCGCTGCAGGGAGGCTCTGGCAGGGGCAGCTGGAAACCCATTTAGACTTACAGGATGCACATTCAGTGGGGTTGGTGGGAAGGGCGGGGTGGGGGCCCGTGGGGACCCAGCTGGGAGGCCCATGGGACCACTTGCATTGAACTTGGCTCTGTGATGTCCACAGGCCCTTCTTTGCGTTCCATCATCCACTCTCTCGGCAATAGGACACTCATGCTTTGGGGTGAGCTGTTGCTCTTTCTAGCTTCAGGGCTAGACATGGTGCCCAGGTCTGGCCACCCAGAGCATCACATCTGTGGCTACAGTGCAGGTTTTGAAGTGGCCTGTGCCGTCGTCAGTGAGCCACATGCAGTGAGGCTGAGGCTCGAAGCTCAGGGAGGGGTGTGTGCTTCTTTCTTCTGGAACTTGGAGTGTCAGGGTGGCATGAGACTGGAGAGGCCGGTGCCAACAAGTGGAGGGCAACACCATGGACGGCAGAACCAAGAACTGGGAGGAAACCGTGTCTTCAGAGCCCTGAGACCATGCAGTCCCTGAAGCAAGGCCACCTCGGATCCCTCCCTTATGCAAAGATGTAACCTCCCCTTTTCCTCCTGCCAGTGGGTCTGAGTTTTCTGTCAGTTACTTCTGGAAAGCTGCTGATTCTCACAAGGCCAGGTGAACGCTAGGACCTGCGCCTGACATGTGAGCTTGAGCATACATATCTGTGTCACAAAGAAATCGGCCCCAGGTCTTGGCCACGGAATATAATATTTAGTTAGGGAGGCTGGACATGGCCATGGCGAATGAGTCGTCACCACTCCCGGCAGGAAATTCCGACCTCAGTGGGACCCTCGGGGGTTCAAGAAGGGAGAGACTATAGGAGTCTAGAGAGGTCAAGGGGGGCTTTCTGGAACAGATGAACTCTTGTTCCTGGGTGGCATCAACATACCCTGCGTCTGCTCAATGCTCCAAGAACCTTCACGCAGGGGATGAACAGGCACCCTCCAGTATTCCCTGCGTGTTGTCTCATTCCTGGCTTCCACATTTTTCCAATGAAGATTCTTCAAAGTTGAGCCTGGGAGAGAAGTGCTCCTGGGCCTCCTTAGAAGGAACACTCTTTTTTTCTTTGTGTGCCCCTTCAAGTCTTTCTCATCAAGAACCATCTAAAAAATAATGCCCCAGTGAAGGCTTCTCTGAGCGCTCAGGCAAAGAGCAAGGCCTTCCCCTTCCGAATTCCCGCTGGGCAAGAAGTCGAACCATGTGAAAGGTCTACACGTCTGTCTGCTCCTGCAGGCCTGGGGGGTTGTGGGGGCCAGGGCCTAGCACTCGGCAGCATCAGCACAGAGCAGCAGAGTTTTACTGATGGTGTTGCACACATGGGCCTGCCCTGCACACGGTGGGGAGGAGGTGTGTACCACAGCAGGTGGCCGGGGGTCCCACTGCGAGATGATGGTGTTTAAACACTGGCTGTGCTTATGCTCCTCAGAGACCAGTCTGGCCTCCTGACATGGAGCTGATGCCCTTTGCACATATTCTCCAGCTGGAGGGAACATTCAGGAAAAACCACGGAAGGACTGGAAAGCATCAGCCTCTGTCCCAGAGCCTTGTTGGAAACATTCCATCTTCTTTCAAGACAAGTCATCTTGCTAATGTGACATGGTGTGCAGGGGGCAAGCCCTGCCATTAATATTAACATGGAAACTTCCAGGGCCCAGAAAGGCAATGTGGGCAGAAATCCACATCTATGGAAGAGCCTCAATTTTCCTGAAGATGCCATCCTGCAGCCTGGGGCCCCCTCCGGTGCATGGGCAGGTTTGCGTACGTGACAGACGGGTGGATAGCCTAAGAGTCCTACAGCAGAAATATCAGAAGCGCTCCACTAAAGATCAAGCAGGAGAGAAGATTGATTTTCTTTGAAAGTAAGCTAAAGGGAAAATGGAATTCAATAAGAATGAAAATAAGCAGATGGAAAAGTCCATGTCCATCTATGCGGCTGTTACATAAATTGAAATTCACATGCATCAGAGGAATGTCCTCAGGGAGCCTTGACGGATCCTTCCTGGAGGGAGCAATTCCGAGGATAGTCTCCTGGCTTGAGAAGAAGAGGGACAAGGATGACTCTTGTGAGGGTGACCGGCTGGGAGGAGGCTGATACATGACTTTGGTCCCACCTGGAGCTCTGTGTGTGTCCATGGCTGGGGGGAGGCAGAGGCTGCAGGATGTGCCTCCAATAGGCTCAGGCTGTTGTGTCCTCTTAGGCAGGTGGAGCCCAGCCTCCTGCAGGATGGGCAGTTCTGGGTCTGGAGTGAAAAGGAGGCTGCGGAGGGCGGGGAGGAGGGATCCAGGTGGTGAGGAGAGCTGATCAGCTTCAGGAATTTCCAGGTCGATTTCTAATCCCCAGTGCCCACCCTTGTGGCCATCCTGACAGCTAGGAATGAGGAAGGGCGAGCGCCCTGGTGTCAAGAGTACCCTGAGTCCCTGCCTCGCTCCCTCGCTCCCCTGCAGCTTCAGCAGCACACTGGGGGCTCTAAGAAAGATACTACCCCTTGGTCCAGGGGTGGATGCCCAACCCAAGTGAGGTCATTCAATCCTTTCCCTGGCACACTGGATTTGGGAGAGCAGGGGCGTTGGAAAGAGCTTCTCTCTGGGTGGCTGAAGCAGTGACACATCAAACACCAGAGCTGTGGGGCGCAGTTCCTTCCCTGCAGACTGGGAAGCCAAAAGGGCTGTCTGCAGCAGGAGAGAGAAATGAAAGAGACGTGTCCAGAAACAAGATGTGTTTTAAGAGGCGGCCTGGAACATTGTGGTCCTTGGGTCCAGTCAGTCCCAATGTCCCTCTCCATTACCGTTCCTCCCATTAATTCTTCTTGAATTCTATGAGATTTCTCCAGGTCCTTAGGAGAAGCTCTCTTTTTGTATCAGTGGGCTGGAGCTGGGCTTCTCTGGAACAGGCAGACCCCTGCTGACTCACAGCACCCATTGCTCCCTCTCCTGGTCTTGAGGAGGCTCTCTTGACTCCATGCCCAACCTGTCTTTATGTTTTCAACTAAAAACTCCAGTCCCCAGGCTTGGGTATCTCAGAAAGCCCATGCTTTGAAAAATCAAGTTCTGCCCTCTTTAACTTAGAGCTGGGTCTGTGCCCCCTGGGTCTCCCTGGGCTCTTGCCCTGATCCAGGGTCCAGAAAAGTTTTCAAAGAAAGGGACCAGAGCATGGGTAGGTTCCTTCTGCCACAGACAAACCTGAGGGTCTCTCGGCCTTGCACACCTGACAGAATGCAGTCCCACAGGTAAAGCTTCAAGGCACAGATGGCCCATAGGAGAAGGGCTGAGGGAACGGCAGCCGGACAAGGCAGATATGACTGTGGCTGCACATGCAAACTGCCTGGGAGGAGGGACCTCAAGGCCGAGCAGGGCAGTCTTCAGCACACTTGAGAGGGGCAGAAGTCTGGGAAGGAAAATGAATGGACCCCCTCCAGCACTAAATGTGCTCTGAACAGACTCAGCGCGCAGTGGAGCTCATGCAGAAAGGTTGGAGGAAGCCCCAGGGAAAGGCATTGCTCAGAAAACTCTACAGCTCTGAGGCTGGCAGAAGTATCTTCTTCAGCACCCGGGACAGCGCCGCCCCCTTAGTGACTGGTGTAGGAACCTGTGCTCTACTCAGAAAGTCGTCCGATGTCCCTGGAGGAAGATGACTGGAGTCTTTAGCTTTCAAAGTTGGCAATGACCTTAATGATAATGTCATTCAATGCTTCAATTTTATAGATGAGGAAGCTTAGCTGAGATGGTGGAGGCATCTTGCTCTGAGTCATGCTGTTGCTTTGTGTCAAAACAGATAACAGGATCCAGACACCTAAGGTTTCCCTAAAATTCCTGTCTCATTATGCCAAGCTGAATACCCACCCATCACCCGTCATCCCGCGGCACCCAGCATGAACATTCATTGAAGGGAGCAGAATGGTCATTATGAATAATGGGGGTTCTGTAGCTGGTCCGTCAGTGCCACTGAGTTGGGCAAGGCTTTTTAACCCCTCTCAGCTTCAATTTCCTTATTTGTAACATGAAGGCACTGTTGCCCATACCTACATAAGTTGGCTTGTATGGGGACTTAATGAGATGATGTGTGCTGACACTTAACGTCCCCTCCACCCTAAATGTCACCTCTGCATTTGAGGTGAGGAAAAGGAGATTCAGAGAAGTTGGTAACTCTTCCAAGGACACTCAGTTGGTAAGTGGTCAGAGGCTGGTCAATGACAGGTCCTCAAATCAATATTAATTTTTTCAATCATTTTTTCTCTACATTGTTCAGATTGGATAATTCCTACTGAGAACACTTCATGTTCCCTGACAGTTACCTGACTCCTTTCTCTGTCATCTTCATTCTGAGATTGAGTCAATTCAATATTGAGATTTTTTATTACAATGATTATATATATATATATATATAGTCTTTATCTTCTGTTTCCTTACCAAAACTTTCTATTTTTCCATTAGTTTCAAGAGTGTTCCCCCTTACTTGTTGGAGAAATCTTATAGTAGATGCTTTAAAGTCTGTCAGCAAATTTCAAAATCTGTTGCCTTGGCATCAGTATCTGTCAAGCTGTCTTTACTCCCTGGGGCTGAGATTTCCTAGATCTTTGTGTGCTGAGTAATTTTGGATTGCATCCTGGATGCTTTGAACATTGCATATGCATCTCCTGGTCTCAATGGTATCTTCTTTAGAATGTCAATATTTTTGTTAATTTAGCAGACTTTCAAACTAGCTATGTGTAAGCCACAAGTTATGACCAGCCTCTGAGGGTCATGGTTTCAGTGCCAATTTCATTTTTTAAGTCTTTGCTTTGCTGTGTTGACCTGTCTTGCTGGTATGTCACTCAGGGATCAGCCTGGGACCTGGGAGGGAGTCTATCTCTTAGGTCAGTTCTCAGAGTCCTCTATCATGCTTTTTAGGGCCAGATCCACACATGCACAGCCCAGGAATACACACAGAAGTTTTCTAAACTCCCTTTTCTGTGACCTCCCTGGAATTTCCTGATTCTTGGGGCTCTCATTTTGGCTTTAGTTAAGCCCTGCTCTGCCATGTACGTTCTATACCTCATAGTGCCTGGGGCCACATGGTGGGAGGTCAAGGAGAGAATCAAAGCAGAGGGGGTTTAACCCACTCTCTGAGGACTCCAGCATCTCCATCAGAGAGGATGTTTCTCCTGCCTTGGGGTTTTAGGCTTCTCTGGGCTCTTGCATTTGCTGCTGATGCTGCTGACTTGGGGGAATTGCTTGGTGGCTGGGGAATGAAAGAGCAAAAGGGGGAGAAAAAAATGAGATTTCCCCACTTTTCCTGAGTGTTAGAGATGTCATGAGGTTTAATCTCAAAGACATGTTTGAATCCAGGCCCTTCTGTTCCGCCCCCAGGACCATCTGCCCAAACCGGCAGGACAAGGGTGCTTCTCCAACTCACTGGAAAGACCACCACCTGCAAGGCTGGGGGACTGGATACCCTCTCAGTTAAGAGAAGAAGGCAGTGTCCCCCTGCTGAGACAGATCTCTGCCTGTCCATCTCCCCCACACCAGGGCTCTCCTCTCACTGACGTCCTGTGAAGTGTCTAAAATAATGGGCGCTGCTTAAAGACTGCTTGGCTGAGGGTCCCGCCAGCAATGCTCTTCTCTGAAATGTATTGATTTGTATTCCACAGTTCAAGAAAACTAATCTGGATCATGAAAGCCCGAGTGGAGAGCTATCAAGCTCAAAGGATGGTTTTTCAGTGAGGGCCTCTTTCGTGTGAGAATTAGTCATTGATCTTCCCTGAGACGTTTTGAAGAGGAGCCTTCAGTAAGATGATCCAAACCCGTTCTGATGTGGTGAGGTGCTCAGCTCAGCCGCGGGTGCCAGCTCCCTGGAAAGAGGCAAATCCCATCCTGGCCTGCCTGAGCCACAGAGCCCACAAGCCCACATGAGGCTTAAGGGATGGGCCCCTCGGAGAAAGATGGGGAGAGGCTCCCACGTGAAGCTTCTGATTCCAGTGCCCAAATACAAGACCAGGAACAAGGCAAGTAGCAGCAGACTGTGATCATGGCTGCTTGACTAAACCCTGTTTCTTGCTCTCTGTACTGGGTTTAACTGTGTTCCCCCAAATAATTCATGTCTACCTCAGAATGTGACTTTATTTAGGATTAAGGTCTTAGCAGATGTAACTATTAAGATGGGGTCATACTGGATTAGAATGGACTCTGAAGCCAATGTGACCGGTGTCCTTCTAAGAAAAGAAACATGGTTGGGTTTGGTGGCTCACATCTATAATCCTAGCTACTTGGGAGGCTGAGGCAGGAGGATCACTTGAGGCCAGGAGCTTGAGACCAGCCAGGCAACATAGCCAGATGCAGTTGCTACAAAAACAAACAAACAAACAAATAAACAAATAGCTAGACCCAGCGGCCTGCACCTGTAGTCCCACCTACTCAGGAGGCTCGGGGGGAGGATCACTTGAGCCCAGGAGTTCAAGGCTGCAGTGCGGTGAGCTATGATTGTGCCACTGCACTCCAGTCTGGGTGACGGAGCAAGACCCTGTCTCTAAAAACCAAAAAAAAAAAAAAAAAAAGAAGGAAAGAAGGAGAGAAACAGAGACACACACAGGAAAAGGCCGTGTGAGGATAGAGGCAGAGACTGGAGTGATATGTCAGCAGGCCAGGGAGCCACAAGGCAGTCACCAGGAGCTGGACAGAGGCCCGGAACAGAGTCTTCCTCAGAGCCCCTGAAGGGCCCAGTCCTGCTGACACCTTATTCAGATTTCCGGCCTCCAAGGCTGCGAGAGAACACATTTTTCTTGTTTTAAGCCACTCAGGTTGTGGCACTTTGTTCCAGCAGCTGCGGGAAAATAACACCCCCTCCCCCACCACCACCAAACGTCCGTGCAGGATGGCCACACACCCCAAGCAGAGCTAAGAAAGCCCTCTTCCACTTCCGTGGGGTCTCCCTCCCAGGACCCCAGCCTGGGCTCTGTGGTCCTACCTCAAGGCTCACGCCTCACTAGTCTCGTGACCTTGGGGGGTCATGCATTTTACAGTCACGCGAATCATCCCCCAGACGTGTGTACTCCATGTCACTGCTTGTGCCACACCGCGCTAAGTACTGGAAAGCAGGTGCCAGCAAGACATGCCATCTCCTCTGAATCTTCACACTCGTCTACCTCCTAGGGGAGCCAAGACCCGGGAGGGAAATGGCCTCTGTGGAGGGCTCTGTGCTGAGGTCACTCCCTTTTCCTGTGGCTGTCTGTTTCACTCTCTGCCTCGCCCCAGGGAGGAGAGAGGCTCTGCGTGACTTTGCTCTTTGTGAAGAGTCTCTGGAGGTCAAAAGTCCCTGGGCAGGGTCCACTGGGCCAGTGCCATGCCCTGCCTGTCTTGCTGGACACAGTGTCATTCCTTATTCCCTGGCCTGTCCTTCCCTCCTTCCGGGGGATGGAGAGCTGCCCAGGACTGGGTGTGAGGCTGTGCCAGGGGACACAGACAACACGCGCATGGGTCCTCGACTGCCACCTCTCTGGAATCAGAGCCAAGAGGACGCACTTCCTACCGCTCACCCTGAGAGTCGCAAAGTGACAATCAAGGGCAGACACCAGAGAGAACTGGCTCTAATTTGCAAGGACCAAAACTGCCCTGATGGATCCTCGGGGTGGCAGGCATTGTTCCTCTTAACCTTTTCCCTCCTGGTCAGCTGAAGCTCCAAAGGCTGGGTCCTCCCGCTTAATTAACTGTCCCCCTCTAGGGCTGCTGCCTTAATCAGCAGTTTCAAGACCATCTGGCTATCAGGGCACTGGGAACACCTGCCAGTCTTGAAATAACTCACCCTGGCTTCCTTCTCGAGCGTGCACAGCTGTCCCAGGCACTCGGGTGGAGATGTCGGTGGGAACCATGGGGTCCCAGGCTGGGACACAGCCAGGTGTCAGCCTTGCCTGTGAGGAGGGGGTCAGTGTCCAGGGCTGGGGCTGCCCCGCTTCCTCAACCCTCAGCAGTCTCCACACACTCCAGAACAGCCCAGGGGTTTCCAGCCAACCATTGACTCTGGCCTTTCTCCTCCCCTGGCACAGAAGTCTTGCTCTTCATAGTCTGAGGGCTCCCACCCTGCGCCAGTGCCACCTCAGCCCACCTCCTCCATTCCCAGCCTCCTCTTTGCCTCCTAATCCATGAGGAGCCTCAGGTCCTGATGTTCCCTGTCTACACAGAGCCCCAGAGCAGAGTGCCACTGCTCTGGAAGGGAAAACCCCCGCTCCCAAACCTCTTTTTCCTATTAAGCCTCCCCACACTGCCCCCAGCCTCTTGGGTGAGCATCTAATGGGAACTGCACACCTGCCTAAAATGTCAGTGGACAGCACAGGTAGGGTATGACTATGGGTCCCTCATTTGTTTAGAAGCAAGTCCTGTGTGGATCAGAGACACCATGTAAGCCAGCGGGAAAGATGATAGGCAGGAGGGCCTTGTGTGTCTTAACTATCCCATCTCCTCCTGTCATTGGCAACTGTCAGAAGGACTTTGGAGTAAGAGGGACCAAGTTCAAATCCTGGTGTCTCATCTCAATGGCCCCGGACCTCATTTGGTTTCTTGGCTGCCTCTGCTATGAAGGGGATACTGGAGTCTCACTCACACAGGCTGGGTTTCACACGCTGCCAAGTGCCATCTTCTGTGCGTTGAAAATCTAGGGCACAGATGTGAGAGGCACTTTCACTCACTTCCTGAGTGTTTCTTGAGAGCCCGTGCAGTGCGCTAGGCATGATGTAGACCCAGTGGTAGAAGTCCCTCCCTGTCCCTCAGCCCCATCCAGTGGGAGTCAAAGATCTGGCCTCCCAGAGCAATCCTGGGCTCAAAGATCTAGAAATATGAACCCTCTTCAGATGCAAATCGCCCCAAAGTGAAACTCCCTGGCCACTGGAACATGAGTTCTGAGACCCAGCAGTCCTAAGAGGGCTCCTAGGACATGGTGTCGTGGCTCAGGACTCAGGACTAATCCAAGGGCATCAGATCCCAGCCAGCAGCCTTTGTTCTTGGGAATCCCAGGCAGCCTCGAGCCCTTGGCGAGCCCCATCACGGAACACGCTGTCCCTGCCTCCTGCGTTTCACAGCAGAAACGTCCCTGAATAACTCACGGGCATTATGAAGTCAGCTCTCACAGGCCTGAATCTGTGTGGCTCTCTAACCAGATGCCGATGAGGCTGATGCTGTTCAGCTCCTATTAGCAGTAATCATATTTTAAAATAATAGAATATTTTCAAGGTGTGTGATGGAGTCTGTAAGTATGTTTGTCAGGTCAGCTTCCAGTGAGCATCTGTGGTTCCCTTGGGCCATTAGCAATGCTGAAAATTAGTGTAACCATCAGCTCCAGCTGTAGGGACAAACTGTCCCAGTGTCTTGGGAGTTTACAATAAGCAGTTGTTCCTTCCATGCTCACAAGGGCTGGGACTGGCTGTGCTCTCTTCCTCAGGGCTCTGCTGGGCTTTGATGGCTCTGTGTGTCCTTTCCCCCCCTAAAACCCAGGCTGAAAGAGTCCCCCAGGCCAGGGTCCTCTGTTGTCATGGTGGAGAGTGGGAGCAAGGTAGGTGTAGACAAACCCCAGGTACACATTTAAAGCTTCTGCCAGGGGTAGGCTCCATCACAGTCACTCACATTCTGTGGCCCAAGAAAGTCCCATGGGCAAACTCAAAGAGAAATGTGACAAGAACAGATGAGCATGGCAGGAAGGGAGAGGGTCTTATGTATTGAATTATGTCTCCCCAAGGGATATGCTGAAGACCTAATTCCCCTGTACCTCAGAATGTGACCTTCATGGGAAATAGGGTCATTGCGGATGGACTTGGGTAAGATGACATCATTCTGAAGTAAAGTGAGCCCTAGTCCAGCAGGACTGTCCTTACAAAGTGGGGAAATTTAGACACACACATATGCACACAGGGAGAACCCCTTGGGAAGAAAACATAGAGACTGGAGAATGCTTCCAGAATCCAAGGAACACCAAGGAATGGGAATGCCTGCAGTGACCAGAAGCTAGAAGGCAGGCATGGGATAGACTCTTTCTCACTGCCTTGGAAAGAACCGGTCCACCAACACTTTCACCTTGGACTTCTGCCCTCTAGAACTGCAGGAGACTGAATGTCTCTTTGCCAAGCCACCTGCTTGTGGGACCTGGTTCTGGCAGCCACAGGAAACTAACAAAGGAGGGAATAGGAATTTGGAGGAAATAGTAAACGGACCACAGCTGAGCCGCCGGGAGAGTTCCAGACAGGGTAAATGCCGAGCCTCACGCCGTCAGTGCTGGGTCTGCCGAATGTCACATGAGTCACGTGTGACTTTGCCCACACTTTGCTTCCTGAGCATATATGTGTGCATGGCTTCATCTAATGGCTCCGGACTCCTCACGGTGAGCTCTGGGGGCAGGAGCTGTATTTTCAGTTGGGTGTTATGACCGACAGGTCATGGTTTCAGTATCCTAGCACTGGGGACATTTTGAGGGCCGTCCTCAGTGCTCTAAGGCAGTTTCACTGGGGGTGTCACTGCTTTGGAGAAGCGTGGCCTCAGGGAAGCCTCGGGAGCACCTCAAGGCCAAAGAGTCCCAGTGGAACAAGTGGACTCTGAAGTCGCAGAGATCTGCATCCAAGCCGAGCTCTGAGGGTAAGACGGAGAAAGCAGCCTCCGTGGCCCTTCCGCTGAATGAGGCTGTGCACCCTGGCCAGAGGGTGGGGCTCAGCTCCCTGGTGGAGAGCAGATACATCGTGGAAGAAGACTCACATTCCAATGACCACTGGACGATATGCCAAGGGATGATCAAGTTGCCATCCTTGTCCTCAAGCATCCCCCAGTTGGGCCCAACACAGCTCCAGAACTCACAAGGGGACGTCGATGTGGACAGAGGGGAAGCTTTGGGCTTTGCTTTGAGGAGGGCACCCCTTGACGGCCACCAGGCAGCCACGATGCTTGCTGCGGGCATCGGGGGAGGCGGGGTCCATCAGAGCCACCAGCATGGAGGAACATTCACTGGTCATCTACCTCACCGCGGATGGACCCCAGCGCTGCTTTGCATCTCAGGCATGTGGGACGAGCTGGAAAGCGGGAATGAGCGGGCCGTGAGCCGGGCAGGGCTGCTGCCCTCTGCCCCTGGCTTGGAGAAGCATTGCATCTGGGCCTGCTTGGTCTTGTTGTGGGATGCACACGTGGTTTCGAGTCTGACACTGAAAATGATTTTCTCAGAGCAGGTGACTCCCCCGGGAATGTTGGAGGATGACTTTGGCTTCTCATACTGACCGTGACTCAGAGGACTTGGAACCAATCTCCTGGGTAGAAGTGGCTCGTAAGAGCCCAGGGTGGATGAATGGAAACAAACTGGGAGGAAAGGCACGGCCGGGACCCAGCTCCGTCCTCCCCAGCTAGCTGGGCGACCCTGGGCAAGCCACCTAGGCTTTGTAAGGCCCCGCATCATCATCTGTAGAGTGACACCTGCTCTCACTCCCTGGGCCATCTGGCCCCATGATTGGTGGCAGGGCCAAAGTGGATAGGATGCGGGACCGTCGGCTCATGCTCTGTGATGTCTGCGTCTTCTTCATGATAAATGGCTCAAATACTGGAAAACATCAGGCCCTGTGTGATAACGGGGAGGAGTCAAGTCTCCACTGCAGGTGACAACTGACGGCTGGGTCACTTGGTGGCACCACCCGAGTGAGGTGAAGGCAGCCAGGTTGGGGCCTTGGTTTGCATGGAATATCAGGAGTGGATCCTGAAGCCTCATCTGGCAGGTGGCTGTGGAAGTCACTCTTGTGCCAGGTTCGGGGCATCAGTGATGGACAGGATGGGCTCAGTCTGGCCCTGTGGGGGTTGACAGTTTGCGTAGGTGAGGAGCCTACTGTGTGCCCAGCTTGGTGACCTCCTCCAGGCTCCAGTGGCCTCTTTGAAGTGGGCGTTGCTGGGTTGTCCTCATTTGAGTCACTGAAGAAAGCATCAGTGCCCCTGGTTAAGACAAAGAAGAATCAGATGTGCACATCCGGACCGGGCCTGGGAGGAGGCTGCCCGCCTGCAGTGATGGAGCAGGGACCCTGGGCGTAAGCCTGGTGCATCCCCAACTGGGGACTGACACCGGCTGCCTCTGAGCAGAGAAGCTTCCAGGCTGGGGTGGAGCATGGCTGTTTCTCCAAATTCTCTGTATGGGGACACGGAAGCCACAGGGAACCTGGTGCTACTCCTGGCTGGCTAAGGATACCCTTGAGCCTTGGTATGGTATGGGCTGAGGTGTGGGCTGGACCAGTGATTCCAGCAGCTGCTGGAGCCATGGCCCGCTGCAAGGCAGGTGAGGAAGGCAGCTTCGCCTGGGCCCTTTGCTTTCACCCTTGATGCAGGTTCTGAGCTATTACTGTCTGGTTTGTTCCCAAGACCTCAGACTCATCATGGACTTAGCTGAGTCCCAAAGGGCTGACACCTTCTCATGCGAGCAGGCCTTCAAGGTCCTCACTGGGCACCTTCTGCCTGGGGTGTGAAGAGCCTTGTGAAAATGATTTTGGAGGAAGAAACGGAGACTGCTCTTCCTGTCTGTGTTCGCCTCTGTGTTGTGACTGTAGCTGCAGCTGTGGGTGCAGGCTTCATGCCTGCTTTGTGGGCAGGAAGTGGTGGGGCGACCCTCTCCAAGCCTCTGTAGAGTTGAAAATAAGAGCCCTGCACGTGTCAGGAGATAGCAGGCTTCTTAGTTCAGAGTGTGTCCTCCAACCCTAGAACTCCACAGAGGCAGGGCCGGGTCCTCTGTGCTCAGCAGTTTCTACCTGTTATTCTGAGTCCCAGGATGAGGGGTCCTGGGGACTTGAGCCACCCTAAGGCAGGGCCACGGGTCACCACTCCTCCTCAGTTATACTTTGGCCATCAAGGAATACCTTTCACAGGACTAAGCCCAGGCACTTTGGTGCTGTTTGTTACAGCAGCTGGTAAGTGCCACCTTGACTAATATGTCTCCCACACCTGCCTTTCAGGGATGGCAAAAGGGAGTCGAGGAGGATGCTGTGTCCAGTTTCAGCATCAATGAAGGCCTAGGATCATGACCTGGTTCATGATATTCATGGGCCTGGAGGGACTTGGGGTCAACTTTGGCTCCTCCATATTGTAAACAAATCGTAGCTTCTCTGAGCCTTAGTTTCCTCAGTTAAAGGAAGGGGATATGTCTTCCTGTTTTCTTTGAGTTTTGTCTAAAAGAAGTGAATAGAAAAATGCAAAGAGAAAAGCAACAAGGACCACCAAATCCCTTTTGGACAAAAGCAGGTCAGGAATGGAGAGCTGGGAGAGCCACACCAGGGACAGTTCCTTTGCATCAGCAAAAATCATCCTTCCCTCAATGCTGAGCCCTCTCTCTGCGCCTGGAGTCCAGGCTCAGATGGGAGATGCCCTGCCCAGAGGCCAGCCCTGGGGACCTGGGATTACATTTTCTGTAGCTGCTTAGACTGGGAAATCTTTAATCTACTACTTACTGTTCTGTCAGTCACAACTAACTGATTATTCCAGATCAATTAGATGCTGCTTGAACTTTAATGCCATCATTTAGTCTAATACTCTTAATTATTTCTCAAAAAATTAAAAGGGACATTGATTTCCAATTGGTTTCAGTGAATCTCAAGGAGTTGCCTGGGTTTTTTGAGGCAAATGGCCACTAGGTCATCTGAGGAGGCCCTGGGGACCTCCTGAAAGGTAATGGAACTGGGGGAAGGGTCTCTCTCCCAGCTGGGTTCAGCAGGAAGACCAAGGTGCTCCCATCAACCTCTTGAAGGCTGTGGGGATCTAGGATTGTCCACTCCAAGGGAAGAACTCTGGGAAAGGAAGTCCTCCGTTTTTATGTTTTTGGGGTTTTTTTCAGTAGGGGCTTTACACTGTTACCCAAGCTGGAGTGCAGATATTCATTGATATCACAATCACAGCTCACTGCAGCCTTGACCTCCTGGGCTCAGGTAGCTGGGACTATAGGTACACACCACCACACTTGACTAATTTTTTGATTTATTTTTAGAGACAAGGCCTCGCTGTGTAGCCCAGGCTGGCCGAGAACTCCTGAGCTCAAGTCATTCTCTTATCTCAGCCTCCCAAAGTACTGGGATTACAGGTGTGTCCATTTTTATGTTTCTTATTCATTTGTTCACTCATGTGACGTCCTTCACCATCAGATGACCCTAGACCGGGCCCCGTGCAGACATCAAGATGTAGGTAGGGAATGTGGTCCTTTCCTTACAGTGACATCAGGCTGGTCCGAGCAAGGCACAGCCCTGCATGTGAAGTTAATCAAAACACCTTGCCATGTGCTTCCTGCCATCATCTACGTCTCGGAGACAGGTGTAGACCAGGGTGTCTGCAAGTGCTCTGGGGGCAAGGAGCTGTGGTCTGGAGAGCTCTGGGGCTTCGTTGGGATGGGGGCGGGGGCTGGAGCTGGGTCTTTAGGCTAGTTAGAAGTTTACATGGAGGTGGGAAAGGGTTTTCCTTGAAACTGGATCCAGCACTGTGTTCTGGAAGGAGGCGTGGGACTTCAGGTCTGGCTTAGAGGGTGTGCCAGGGAAGGAGGTCAGCCAGGGTAATGCTGTGGATGGCCTTGAACTCCAGGCTCAGGAGCTTGGACCCTTCCTTCTGGTCTCAGATGCCCTTTGTATCCTTAAAGGTTACCGAGATTCCCAAAGAGCTTCCGTCTATGTGGAGTCTCTGGACTGACATTTATCTAAAAAAACAGAAATTGTAAACCCATGTATCTACTAATTCATTTAAATAGCAAAAATAACAATGATCAGGCCAATTACAAGTTAACATAAGTAATGTATTTTATGAAAAATAACTGTAGTTTCCCTATGCCCCCTCCCCAGTAGTGAGAAGTGTGACTTTGCTTTATCTTTTAGCAAATGTCTTCAATGTCAGGACGCCTAGAAGGCAGCTGGATTCTCAGAGCTCCTTCTGTGTTCGGTCTGTGGCAATATGTTGTTTTGTTTTAAATACATGAAGAAAATATGGCCTCACACAGGTATGCAGCTGGAAAGCAGAGGGGTATTTCGAAAGCTTTTTCAGTTAATTGCAGGTATTCTGCTTTGATACTGAACTGAAAGCCAACGAGTGGTAGTTTTTTAAAGGTTAGTTGCGTTGTGCAACTGAAAGCCGTATTGATTACTTTTGCTTTCTGTTCTTTGAATGGATTTTTAACCCATGTGTAATTTTGAACCATTGCACATTGGTCATGTGGAAAATAACATTTCACTTGTGATCTGCAGATCTTCCAAATGTCAACACGTTTCTTTATTCAATATCAATAAATCACATTCATTGATATCACCAGCTTCTTCATCGGAAGGGCTACTGAGTACCAGCAAGCTGTCAAGCTTGTGGGCGGTGGGTACACCTCTTCCAAAATTCTAACTTTTGCTTGAAAACCAGAACTCTAATATTGGCAACAAATATTGTCAGTTGTTTTCCTTGAAGTGACAGGTTCACGGTATATATTTTGCGAAAATGTCTGCCAAATACTCGTGTCTGGATAACCATAGTTTTTGTCTCTTAGTGATTCTTTCAAGCAAAAATAGTGTTTCACGGAAACGTGGCAAGTTCAGCTCACGACTCAAGGGCCTTTCTTCAAGACAGTCATTTTACATTGGTTTGCATCAGGAGTGCTTTGTGTGTACTTCCTGTTTAATCACATAGAAGATTAAAAAGATGTAAACTCTGGATTGATATCTAATAAGTGTAATAACTGTTCTGCTCTCTCTAGGCCACGCTGTGCTACTGTGGGCCAAGCCTGCCTCACTTGTGGCACAGAAAGTTAATTGCTCACAGCACACACGTCTCAGTTTGGAAGTGGGCTCTGCTCCATAAGGTACTCAGGGATCCATCTGGCAGCATCTTGGCTTCACCCTCTGGGACACGAGTCCTTTTTGGCTGTTTGCTGGGAAAGAGAGTGCTGGAGGGGTCCATATAGGAATCAGACACCCCTTCCTGAAGTGACTCATGTCACTTCTGCTCACAGCAGAACGAGCCGCCCCACCTGCCTAAGTGTGTAGGCTGTGAAAGCTCCTAGAAGGCGAAGCACCGACTGGGAGTCTCCCACGTCTGCCTACCTGCAGTGCTGGTCTCCTTTCACTTCTGATGGAGAGGTCCAGGTGGCCATAAGCAGGTGGGCCGGCTGGTCTGGAGCAATGATGCTTCCTACCACTTTCCTGGCTACAGGTGTGGTGCGTAGAAACATATCTGCTCAGGGGCTCTCCTAGCTCCCAGCATCTTCTGATTTCCAGTGGACTATTTTGTGATGGGGGAGCTGGGAGCTACATAACCAGTCTGTGAGTTTGTCCACGCAATGACTTCTTTGGGTGGTGCAAGCTGGCGGGGGGGAGGAGCTGGTGCAAGCTGGCAGGGGGCGGGGGAGGGGGCAGTGCTGTTGAATATAGCTGTGTCTATTTCTCTCAGATTTCTCCCACTCAGCTAGGGGTTGCCCGTCAAAACAGGCATGTGCACAGGCCCTGGGGACTTCTTAAGTCCAGGTCTCCATGACGTGTTGCTTTCTCTGCTTCTCTGGTCCTCACATGAGGAGCATGTCATAATTGTGCAATAAACATCTATCGGTGACAAAGGAAGAACCCCAACCCCCACTGTGTAAGTTGTGGCACAAGACCAGGCATTGGCCAGGAAGGTGCTGGCTGCATAAGGGGCCGGGTTTCCAGTGAGAGCGGGGGTAGGGGGCCCTTATCATCCGCTTCTGCATGACCTCAATATTGCCCCCATTTGTCACCGTCACTCCTTCCTTTACTTCTGCAAGAGTGGAGCTGAGAACAGGGCTTTTCTGCTCTCTACAGGAATGGGAGTCTCAAGACAGGGACCACTGTCAAGGGGATACCCCAGATCTCAGTTCATGTCCAAGAAGGTACATTTGTTTCTGTTTCTTTTCCTCCCACCCTCCCTTTCTTTCCTTTTTTCTTTCTTTCTTTCACTCTTTCTTTCTTTCATTCTTTCTTTCTTTCTGTTGAGGTCTCACTCTTTCACCCAGAATGGAGTGCAGCGGCACAATCATGGCTTACCACAGCCTGAAATTTCTGGGCTCAGGTGATCCTTCCACCTCATACTTCTGAGTAGCTGGGACTACAGGTGTGTATCACCATACCTGGCTCATTTTTAACACTTTTTGTAGAGAATAGGTCTTGCTATGCTGCCTAGGCTGGTCTCGAACACCTGGGCTCAAACAATCCTTTTGTTTTGACTTCCTAAAGTGCTGGAATTGCAGATGTGTGCCACCACTCCTGGCTTTTTTTCCTTTTTTTAGAGACAGGGTTCTCTATGTTGCCCAGCCTGGAGTGCAGTGGCTATTCACATGTGTGATCCCACGACTGGTCAGCACGGGAGTTTTGACCTGTTCTGTTTCTGACTTGGGCTGGTTCACCCCCCTTAGGCAACCTGGTGGTCCTCCACTCTGGGAAGTCATCATATTGATGCCAAACTTAGTGCCAGACTTAGTGCCCAGAACTCCTGGGCTCAAGTGCTCCTCCCACCTTAGCCTCCCCAGTAGCTGGGACTACAGGCACGCACCACCACTCCGGGCTATTTCTGTTTCTGAGCCTCAGGGATCTTCTGTTACTTCTGGCACCCCATTTAATGTATCTGCTTTTGAATACACGGTGAACTGTCAGAGGTGAAACCAGATGACTGTCACCGCACGTGCGAGGTGTCCTTGGGTCACCTGGGGAAGCCCTGAGCAGCTGAGCCTCCGGCCTCGCCTTCCTCCAGGTCCTTACAGTCAACTTTCTCTGCTGACGGGGTCACAGTTGGTCTTGTTCCTGGATGAGAGGGGGTCCTACTCTCCCTTGCCAGGGCCTATCCAGGATGCGGAATGTTATTAGCGACGATTAGCGCATCCATAAAAGAATGGATTGTTCTCCAGGATTGCTCAGCCAGGGAGACAACTTTCCAGAGGTGTTTAGGGGCCAGGCAAGTCTGAAGAAGAAGAACAGAGAAGATGTCTGACTTGATTTATAGTTCTAGAAACTTCATAGAGAAAAAGAAAAAGAATGGATCCTGTCCTCAGTCCCCTGGCCCAGGTGGGAACTGTCCTATTTATTTATTTATTTTTTAGAGACCGGGCAGACAGGTCTCCATCCAAAACACGTGCAGCCAGGAAGGCAGGGGGGAGGCTCCATGACTCCAGACCAGCAGTCTGCCTCGCTTGTGCCTGGGCCACCTGGACCACTCGTCAAGAGTGAAACGTCTCTGAACTCACCCCAGTCCTTTGGAATCAGGATCTCTGAGGTTGAGTCCTAGAAACAAGTGATCCTCCTGCCTCAACCTCCTAAGCAGCTGGGACCACAGGTGCATGCCATTACTCTTGGCTAAGTTTTAATTTTTGGTTGAGATGGGGTCTCACTATGTTACCCAGTCTGGCCTCAAGTGATCCTCCAGTCCTGGCCTCTCCAGAGGCTAGGATGACAGGTGTGAGCCACTGTGCCTGGATGGACCTACTTTGTTCCTCAGTGGGAAAAGTCACAGAGTGGGGAAACATTTCTCTTCTCCGTTCCAGGAGTGTGGCGCTTCCCACACCTGTCCTCACATCTTGCCTAGTCACTCAAAAGACTTTACGTGCGTTCATTTAATTTTGGGAAGTCTTGGACGTGTTTCCTCCCTTGTTCCCCAGGTTGAAAGCGTGTCTTGTAACTGGGGCGAGTGAGCCTTCACGCTTTCTCAGGACTGAAGTTGGATGAGCCCCAGATCTCAGGAAACGGGAGCAGCCCACGTGCCCAGAGGTTTTCTAGAAGTCTCCAGACTTCCTCTGTATGTGAGAAGAGCTGTTGCAGTCTCCTTAGTCTCCTGCCCATCCCCTTCCTCCCCTCCCTTTTTCCCCCTGTCTCCAGGGTAACGGTTTTTTATAAAGCCTGGTGTCCCAATGCTGCCCCCGCCCGACCCACCCTGCCTGTGGAAGGATGCTCTGTGGTCAGCTGCCAATGGTGACATCTTCTGAAAACTGGTGTCCACAGCTGAGCCTGATCTGGAGTGAGGGTGCCTCCATGGAGTATGGTAGGATCCTCGCCCTGGCCGAGCTTCTTAGGGGTCCATATTTTCCAGGCACTGCTCTCCTCTCCTAATGTTGGCAATTTGGCTAACAAGCGGCCTCCTTAGCCCACCTCTGCCCAGACGTGGCCTTCAGGGCTCCCTGAGATGGGCAGGAGCCTCATGAATTAACTAACAAAGACCCATGGCGCCAAGTCCTTTCTCTTGGCTGAGCAGGGCCTCGGAGTTGCCGAAGGGGCATTAATCCTCATTTTATGTGGGGAAAACAGCGCGGAACCAAGGCGTGCTTGTCATTTAATGTGGCGAAATGTCACTCCTGGCCCCCGGATCACCACTCGATTGAAAGCAACGGGGACCGGGCTGAGGGGAGACGGCGGTCACATAGCCTGATTCATAACCCTCGGCGCCTATTTATCATAAAATCATTTACGGCTCCATAAAACGTGTTAATTTGGGCAGCCGTGATGTACGCCTCTGATTTAGCAGCTGACATTTCTGCCCAATGGCTGCTCAGCATGGGCTCTACCGCCTGAGTGGGGCCGGGAGACGTGATGGACTTGGGTGCGTGGTGGCTGGCCTCAGTGACATGTTTGGGCTGCTGGCGTCTCCTGGGGAAGCCGGTGGCTAGGGGTGGGAGGCCTAGGCCGGCCTGGGGTGCACGGTGCAGTGGCATGGATTCCACACAGCCCAACCTGGAGGCTGGAGGATGTCCCAGCATTCTGCTGCTTATTTCATATTGTGACTTTCCTCAAAGGGAACTGGAGCTTTGTGGCGTCTGTCACTCCAGGTACGTTCTTTATTGACCACCTATGGTGTGCCAGGATTTGTGCGGTGGAAGTTGTGCACAAAGCGGGGGTCTTGCAGACTCCGCCCCCAGTCTCGGGCTTGGGCCTTATTGCTCCTGGAACTGTCAAGGCCAGGTTCAAGAACAAAGGGCTTAGGAGGCACCTGCAGCCTCCAGCCCACCCCCTGGTCAGCACCTTTGGGTCATCAGCCTCCTCACCCCCAAACAGGGAAGACATAGGTCAGATGGCTGGGAAGGGTGGACGTGGAAGTGGGTGTGGCTTTTGCCACAAAAGGAAATGGGAGCTTGGTCACTGGCGGCGGGTGGCCCAGAGCAACTCAGCAGAGCTTTCCATGTCCCTCCAGCAGGAAGATGCTCTTCCCAAGACATGCCCAGTGCTCTTTCTCCAATCACTCTCCCTCCCTCCCTCCCCACTCCTTCCCTAGCTTGCCTTCCTCACTCGGCTTCTTTTTATTAATTTGAAAGGTAAAAAGCCAACGCTCCTTGGATCTTCATGTTTTCCTCCACCCCCCATAGTTTATTAAAAAACTAAACACCCTGCAAATCATTTTTATGAGCAATTAAGTACCCTCCAGTGTGTGCATGGTGGACTTAGCCAACGAATGGATTGATGCCCCAGGCTGGGGGCTGAGCCAGTTCCCTGGTCCTGCCCCCGCCCCCAACCTGCCGCCCCCCTTGGTGGACTTGGTAAGTGTTTCCATCTGTCAGTCTCAGGAGGAATGATGGTTTATATTCTGGGCATGAGCGTTTTTATTTGCCAATATTTTCTCCTCTCCATAAGAACTGTTGGTTCATAACTTTTGTTATTGCAGAATATTATTTACAGATCCCAACGTGAAGGGAGCCAGCTGGGGGAATATTTGTTTGCACGGCCCCCCTTCCCCCAACTCCCTCCCAAATCTCTAAATAAACTTTACATTGATTCTGAAGGGAAGCATCCATCAGGCTCTGTCACGAGTGCGAGATGGAGAAGCCCATTTCATCCCTGTTTTTGGGACATTTACTCTTCATTTTCTCACCCTTATGATGAAGCACTCTTATAAACGGCACAAGGCACTTCCAGGCAAGACCCCTGGGGATTACCAAGAGGCTCACTCTCCAGGGAGGTGACTTGGAGCTGAGTTTTCTGAGGGTCTTTGGATATGTCTGGAGATTGGGAAATTATCCACATAAGGTTTGCTTAATGGACTCCCTCAGAAAGTGCTGTCCGTCAGGGTAACGCAGAGATCATCCCTTTTAAACCAAATATAAAAACCAGAGTTCTGACAGCATTTTCCTGGATGTTTAAATCTATTTATATAAATAGTCTTACAAGGGTCCAAATTTAAGTCGTCCATGTAACAAATTGACTTTATTTATAAGAATAAAGAGATGGGGCAGGTAGTCCGGGCTCTGCCAATGTCACGTTCTGCCATCACTGCAGTCGCCACATGTGTGTTTCATGGCCTACCCTGTCGCCAGCTTCATCATGCTCTCATACCTCACGGGAAAGGTGGGCGTTCCTCCGTCAGTGGATTTGTGGCCACTGTGTTTGTAGCAACTGGATTCCTGGGCCGCTATGTTGTCAACCACCTCGGATGTATGGGGTCACAGGTGATCATACCCTGTTGCTGTGACACATATGACATCATGCACCTTCGTCCCATGGGTGACCTGGGTCAGCTTATTTTTCTGGAATGGAACGGGAGAGATAAAGACCCCATCCGACGAGTTGTGCAACACAGCAACGTGGTCGTCAATCTTGTTGGGCGAGACTGGGAAACCAGAAACTTTGACTTTGAGGATGTTTTTGTGAAGATTCCCCAAGCAATTGCTCAAGTGTCCAAGGAAGCTGGAGTTGAAAAATTAATTCATATTTCACATCCGAATGCTGATATTAAAAGTTCTTCTAGATATTTGAGAACTAAGGCTGTTGGAGAGAAAGAAGTGAGAGACGCATTTCCAGAAGCAACTATCATAAAGCCATCGGACATCTTTGGAAGAGAGGATAGATTTCTCAATCATTTTGCAAATATGCGTCAGTTTATTGGTGTGCCTCTTATCTCCTTGGGCCGGAGGACGGTGAAACAACCAGTATGTGTTGTCGATGTATCCAAAGGAATTGTTAATGTGGTTAAGGATCCAGATGCCAAAGGGAAAACATTTGCTTTTATTGGGCCAAACCGGTACCTCCTCTTTGACCTGGTGCAGTACATCTTTGCTGTGGCTCATAGGCCCTTCCTCCCATACCTCTTGCCACATTTTGCCTATCGATTGAAAGCAAGATTGTTTGAAATAAGCCCGTTTTAGCTCTGGACAATGAGGGATAAAGTGGAACGGATTCGCATCACAGACAAGACATTGCCTTACCTTGGCATTCCATACCAAGACATTGCCCGGCTTAGAAGACCTTGGCATTTGGGCAACACCGCTGGAGCCAAAGGCCATCGAGGTGCTGCGGCGTCACCGCACATACCGCTGGCTGCCTTCCGAAATCGAGGATGTGAAGCCGGCCAAGAGGGTCAACATTTAGTCGAGCAGCCCTTGGGTCTTGGTGTTGTTTGGGTCACCTAGCTAGTGACCAGCCTACGTTGTTTAGAGAACCCTGTACATAGTGAGTAAGGTTCCTCTATTAAAAGATCTGAGGTTGAAAAAAAAAAGAGATGGGTGATTGGGACTTGTCCCCGGAAGTCTGAAATCGATGGCCACCATAGTCACAGAACACTTTAGCTGTATAAAATCAATCACCAATAGAGAACTGAAGCTTCAAAAACCGTTGATGAATGTTTCCTTTCTAATCTAAGATACTCCTTGGTGGCAACCACAGATAGTAAGCAGAACGGTGGCTGTCTTTCGTGACTGTGTCCTCAGTGTGGAGGAGAGGGGCTGGTGTGGCATGGGCATTCAGAATCTATGAGCTCTAGCCTTCCTCCATCTCCTCATTTTTGTTTCTCCAAGAAGGGTTACTGTGGCCAGGCAGCCACTGTAGACAAGGTCAGGTGGGTCCTGACCAGCTCCTTTCTTGGATTCTGCTTCACAAGCAGAACGAGGAGATGGAAGAGGCCACATCCTGCTGTGACCAACTGAACCACTGCTGAGGATGGCAGGTCGTGTGGCTGTGTCAGGAGATACATGCTGAGAGCCTACTCTGAGTCCCAGCGTCCACCAGGTGTCCAGCGTAGCACCTGCCTTGTGATCCTCAAGGATACCGTGGTCACCCCATCAGTGTTTGTTGGAGGGATGGAAAGTGAATGAATGGGCTTCGTATTCCCAAAGTGCCATAGCTGCTTCCTTCCTGCTTCTCCTTCCTAAAAACAGAGAGTGGCCAAAGACTCAATGTCCCCTATGGGGGCTTTGATGGGGATCTGTGGACATTTATTTGCAACCAGTTCTTACAGACATCAAAGTGGGTGGGTGCTATAATTTGAACGTGTCCTCTGAAGTTCATGTGTTGGAAACTTAATCCTCGATGCCACAGTGTTGAGTGATGAGACTTTCCAGCGGTGATTAGGCCTTGAGAGCTCTGCCCTCATGAAGGATTAATGCCATCATCTGGGGGATGGGCTCCTGGTAAAAGAATGAGTTTGGCCCCCTTCCCTTTTCAATCTCAATCTCTCTCCCCCTCTCCCTCCCTTCTCTCTCTCCTCTCTCTCTCTCTCCTGCTCTCTTACCTTCCCTCTTACCACCCCCCTCCCCACCATGGGATGCTACAGCAAGAAGGTCCTCATCAGATCTGAACTCCTTGACCTTGGATGTCTCAGCCCCTAGAACTATAAGAAATAATTCTCTGCTCTTTATAAATGCCCAGTCTCAGGTATTCTGTTAGAGCAGCACAAAACAGACCAAGACAGTGGGAGATTTTAACTCAGGCCGCCTTTTGAAGCTCCTCATACATGTCCAACACCGCACTGTGTGGGTGAGAGACTTGGTCCACGTGATGGCACACTGGGTTTGGGGAGCGCAGTGTGCCGTTGGCTTGGCTTGGGGCTCATTGCAGTCTGAGTTCGAAACCTCCTTCCTGCCTGACTCCCTGTAACTCTATCTTTGCTGCCTGGCTTTTGGGGCCCAGGTGGCAACCTGAATGATTTCAAGCTCCAGGACACTCCTAACGATTTGTATCCGTGTCACTGCTGTTGGAGAAGGAGCCAGGTTCCTGAGTGGACAGCAGCCTAAGCCAGCTGGGCTCGAGAGTTGGAGGCATGTACAGAGCAAGGCAGGCTGTATCTGAGGGTTCATGGGAAGCCACCAGTGTCTGCTGAGAGCTGAGAAGGTGATGGGTATGGGCAACTTTCTGTCTCACAAAAGCAAAACACCCGAGGATCCCAGTTCCGAGAGACTCCTCCCTGTCCTTTGGGGCCTAACATCCTTGCTGGGCCCCCACCCCCCTGCCTCCCTCCCGCCCTGCTGTGTCTGCTCCCTCTTCCTCCAGAAAGCCCCCCTGCACTTGCTAGGTCTAGTGCATGGCCCCTTTCTGACCTCTCACATGTCACTGCTGACCGCAGCTCCCATGCTGACCATGGCTCTCCTCCAATGGCTTCCATCACTGCTCACCCGCCAGCCCTTCTGCAGCGCCCCCACCCCACTGCCAGCCTGCCCCGTTTCCGCCAGCCTTCCCGGAGCTCTTGACCAGGACTCCCTGGGCCCTGCTGGGCCTGGCTCAGCCTCTGGGGCTGGCCAGGACAGGCTCCCTGGGCCCAGCTCATCCCCTTCCTGTGCCCTGAGTCCCAGGGCCATCGTTCTTACCTCCGAGCTGCACCCTGCCTTCCAACTGACCAGCTGGGCTAGAGACAGAGTTCCCCTGGACTCTCGGGAGCCCTGCCGCCCCTGCCCTGGAGAACCGAGAGGCAGAAGTGCTGGGAGCCCCTGTTTTCTGAGGTGAACATTTCCTCCCACCGCTGAGCTCTTGGGATTTCCTGGATGTGAAGACTCCCACAGGGACTGACTCTGGACAGCTACGCAGGGATGTGCTAGTCCCGCCTGTAAAGAACGCACCGAGAGAGGATAAACAAATTGTGGTCTGGATGATAAAACCACTCTTTGCGAGAGCAGAACTGCAGTCGAATGCCAGTGCACACGCACACGCACAGAAGAGCCCAAAACGGCCCCTGCTCTCCTGGCCAAGAATGAGACACTGAGCCCAGGCCCTCCTCCTGTCCCTCCCTCTCTCCACTTCCCTCCCCCTCCCTCTCCCTTCCCTCTCTCTACCTCCCTCTTCCCTCCTCCCCACTTCTCTCCCTCTGTCCGCCTCCCTTCTCCTCCGTCTCCCTGCTTCTCTTTCCCTCACTTTCTCTCTGCCTCTTGACCTGGGTATGGCTTAACCCAAAGTGTTCATTTAACCCCCTCTGCTTCCCACTCTCTAAACCCTAAGTGCTGTCCTCTTAGCTCAGATTTGGGGTCTGGGAGCTGGGTTCACGCCAAGCAAAGCACAGTTCAGAGGAGGGCAGAACATCAGGCTGTCCTGGGCCCAGGGAGCACACTCACCTGGCACCTTTTAAACTGTGTCCCTGGGGCTGATCGCCAGGCCCCTCTGCAGGCTGTTCCGGGGCTGCTTCTGTTGTCCGAATGGATGAATGACGAGAAGGCCAAAGGAAGGGAGACAGAGGGACGAGGGCAGTGGATCGCATGGCAGGGCAGGGCCACCTCTGTCCTGGCTCTCCTTTCTTGTGAGGCTGCGGTAACCGACACTCCTGCAGGGAAAGCCTCTAGTTCCCTTTGTTGGGCACCCTTCAATGCATGATGACTTGGTTTGGTGCGTAGTTTTATTTCATAGCAACCCCTGGCCCCCTCCAAACTCCGTGTTACCCTTCCTCGCTGAGAAATTCAGAGAATTCCACTCTTTGTAGCAGACCGAGGTCTCTATCTGGAAGGAATTTTCCATGTCAGTGCCCTGACAGCTTTCAGAGGCGTCAGATTCATCCGGCATGTAGCTTTCTCCCAGGAGCCCTTGCAAAGGGTGCCCGTGGGCCCCTGCCAGCCTAAGGGCTCCTTCCACCTGCCACCCCTCCCCTCACTCTGATTGCAGACGAGAATTAGGCAGATTAGAAATTAATGTAGCAGAGAAGAGCAAAATAAACAGCCCTTAAGAGAAATGACAAGGGAGAGCAGAATCCACAGGACCGGCCGGCAGGGGCTGACAGAGAAACGCTGTCCCTGGGAATATTTAGGGTGACGAGTGCCCTCTGGTTAAGGGGGTGATTGTGTTTCACGTGCCACCTTGACCGCCCCATTTCCTTCCAGATGCTGTGGAAATGAAGGCCATGGCCTGCTTCTTCTGCTGACTCAGTTTCCAGGTCTCAAGGTGCTTGGGGTCCTCAGTGGCTCCTCCTGCCGCCCAGGTTTGGGGGATCCTCTGATGCATGTCCACGGCAGGGCTGATTTTTGGATGAAGGCAAAAATCCGTCCACATCACGGAACCCGGCAAGGGCGTCTGCAGGCAGAGGCAAGCTCTTGGGTGGGTAGTACTGGACATATGCCTAAACATGCGTAAGACAGGGAGATCCTCTGGAGACTACAACGGCCCCTTGGGAGAGTGCTGTGCCCCCACATATGGGCGGCACCCCTCAGGGCACAGAAGGGCAGCCTTGGGCTGAGGAGCCTCCAGTCTCCCCCTCCCCCTACCCTAGCTCTTGAGATGCCAGAGCTGGGGGACAGGGCAGGGACTGCTCTGTCCCTCCTGAGCTGGCCTTGCACTGCCCAGGGAAAAGGGGGTACAGGAACTATGTGGTGACCCCGTGAGACCCCAGGACTGTCTTTCCTGTAACCCTTCCTGCCCGGCCTTGCCACCCTGTGGGGCCCAAGGGCAGGGCATGTGAGGGGCAGGGCTTGGAGTCCCCTTTCCATGGCTCTCAGCCCTCCAATGGATTTTGGTCCTCTCCTGGGGCCTTGGAGTTTGTACAGTCCAGCTCCCAGGCTCAGGGCTGTGCCTTCTGGGCTGGGCTCCACCTTTGCCTGGGCTCACGACTGCCACTAACTGGGTTCTCCAAGACCCCTACTGCTTCCCTTCTAGGCTTCTTTTTTTGAGGGAAGAGATTTCCCATCCCAGGGAGATGGGAACCCAGAGCTCGGTCAAGGGGAGGGACCCCAAAGCCTCAGTGGGCAGCTCCTTGTCCCCTTGGCAGAAAGTTATCTTCTTGGAGAAGAGGGTTGCTTGCAGCCTGGGGAGTCAAGAGGCAGAGAAAAGGCACCCTAAATTCTGCTCTGGAGCTCCCATCTCCTACTCTGGCTCTGGGTACCCTCCAGCATCCCCCACCAAGTCTCAGGCTCCCACTCCCGTCCAGGCTCTGGAGTCCTCTCTAACATCCTCTCTTACTAAGTCTTAGGTTCCCACCCCTGTCCAAGTTCTGCCTCTTTCCCGGTTCCCCCCCACCAAGGCTCAGGCTCCCATCTCTCACCCAGGCTCTGGAGTTCCCTCCAGCAGCCCCTCACCAAGGCTCAGGCTCCCACCCCGTCCAGGCTTTGGGGTCCCCACCCCAACTGACCTCCACACCATGGCCGGGCCTCTCCCTCCTCACCCCTGCCCACTCCCTGGCCCCAGAGTTACTCTCAAGGCCAATGTGGTTGACCCCCAAAGACACCTACACCCTAGTCCATGGAACCTGTAAACATGTGGCTTACATCGCAAAAGGGCATTTACAGACATGATTACATTCAGGATTTGAGATGGGGGTGATCGTGGGCCACCTGGAAGCCCAGTGTAACTTCAAGTCCTCACGAGAGGGAGGTAGGAAGCTCTAAGTCAGGAAAAGGAGATGAGACGATGGACCTGAGACTGGAACATCTCACTCTGAGGACGGAGGGGGCACCCGCCGTGTCCCATGGGCAGCCCCGAGATGTTGTCAAGGCAGGGAGGCCATTCTCAGAGCCGGGATGGAGGCCGCCCTGCTGACACCTTGGTTTTATCCCTACACAACTCAGACTTCCAGAACAGCAAGAGAATACACTGTGTTGTTTTAAGCCACTGATGTTGTAGCAATTTATTACAGCCACCACAGGGAAGAACACGGCAGGGTTGGAAATCCCAGATCAGCCCTGGAAACTGAACTTCCTAAGATTGTTCCTCTAAATGTTTCCTCTGTCCGAACTCTGGTTCTGGGCCTGGGGCAAGGGTGCAACGTGGTGCTCTGCCCAGCTTTGCGGCGAGCAGGTCACCCTGCGAGGGCCCCTTCCTGGGAGCGAGCAGACTGCAGGAGCCTCTGGTCCAGCTGGTGCCCCTGGGCTCCTCAGGGGGCAGTGAGCACTCTGCCTTTTTCCTGGCAGCCCTGTCATTCATTTAGAGTTAATTTTTGTGTATGATGATAGGTAAGCGTCCTGTTTCAGTCATCTGCATGCGACCAGCCAGTTTTCCCAGCACCGTGGGCTAAATATGGTTCCCTTTCCCCAATGATTGTTATTAATGGCTTTGTCTAAGATGAGTTAGTT